>UXSR01000471.1:0-31292 GCA_900604375.1 Mesocestoides corti
GTCACTGCAACAGATTTGATCTGAGCTTACTTAGAAGGGGGTTTCGAAATGTCGAGTCTAGAACTAGGTCGGAAATTGGAAAATGATTTTGATTATAACAACTGTGTCAAAGATGCGGACATTTATGTACGAATGGGTAAAAGTTGTTTTCTTTCAATTTAGCGATAGATTTTCTCCGAAAAATATATTGTATTTTATCTGCTCAGTTGGTCGTGACTCTGCTGACCGGAGCAATTTTGTTTGCTTTTAAGGAGCCGGTGGTGCTGTTTCTAACCCAAAAGTATGGTATCTTTTTTTGTAACGTCCTAGTTCGTTTATTTTATTTGGGCTCCTAGTGGCTTCATTTGTGATATTGATCGCCATGTTTTTTAAGAGATATGACAATCCAATCAATTTTATCCTATTATTTAGCTTTGTAAGTCAACATTCAAGCTCTTAATTTGCCCCCTTAGACTGTCGTGGAATCGTTTCTTGTAGGCCTTGCCGGTATGTCTCCTCTGGCCAAGGCATTTTACTAACATTTCCGTTTAGTCGTTCATTTTGATGTTAGCATCATCTTGCAAGCCCTAACCATCACTGCAGCGATCACTACTGGCTTAACGCTGTATACTATGCAAACGAAGCGCGATTTTTCTTCATGGGGAGCCTGCATCGGGGCCTTGTTGATGGCTGTCTTCCTCGGCGGGATTACTAATGTGAGGAATTTGATTGTTTTATTCTCGTGGTTGCACATCCTTGAGTTTTTTGTGGCTCTGCAAAAGCATTCAAAAATTAATACAAATATTTCCATAACTTCTAATTCCCCGAGTAGTACCGTTTCATCACCTTTTGCCCCCTTCTGCTTACCCATATCTTGCTTGGTCCGCTCTTGTTGCTCTTAGCTTAGTTAAATGCCTATCTTGGCGTGTTCTACGAAACGACTGGATTAACCATGTCCAAGCAACACTTTTAGCCGCTTATATGCGAACTCTAATGTCGTTCTAAGTAGTCCCCTTGCACTCTGTTGTTTATTAACTAGGTCTTTTTTGGCTCTCCCGCCATCCACCTGGCTTTGTCAATCGCGGGTGCCTTCATATTTGCCTGTCTGTTGATCTTCGACACACAAATGATCATGCAGCGCTTCTCGGCCGAAGAGTACATCGCTGCTTCGATTACCCTCTACCTGGACATCCTGAATCTGTTTCTTTACATTCTACGCATTCTGCAAGCTACCAATAACAACTGAACGCCAACTCCCTCACAAAGTATTTCATTTGATTCCTAAGTACGAATAGATTGCCTTACGCCTCTGTTTTCTTGTTTTTAATCTATTATTCAATTGATCGAAATATAAGTCCAGACGGGCCCTATACCCTCATTCCATCCAGTCTTGCTTGATAGTCCCAGACAAAATCGATAACAACGGATACGCCTCGCCCACCAAAGAGCACCGCAAAAGCTCAACTTTCTACTGGGAAGTATCAGTATTCTATTCTCACTTTGCACATCGTAAAATAGGTTCGATAGACGATAACAGCCGCCATTACTCGCCTTGATGTCTAAGCCGACCTACACGAGGAATGGCTGTGATCCCTGCCACATCCATGCGGTGATGCAGCTAAAAATTTCACGTGACTGAAATGCAGGCACGACTAAATCATGCGTAACGCGCAAACAGTAGTCACGACATGAAATGTGATTTTTATAATGGTTTCTGTGCTTGAATAGTGAAAATATGTACAATATCTAATAAAAATGTACAGTTTATGGTTCGCTGTCGTCGGAGTCAATTCCACTATTTGTTTCGTTGTCGTCCTCGGAAGGTTGGTCACGATATCTGAAATTAGAGGAAGGCAAGCTTGCATAGAAACCAGGCAATCTGTTTACCACACGTGACCCAAGCTCTCAAAGTACCATCAGCTTGTTGTTTGTGCAACAAATTTGCCGTTCCCTTAAGACGATTAGTCTATTTAGGTAATACAGAAAGAACAACCCACAGTTATCTGGCGCTATCCAGAAAGACACAGATGCAAACAGGATAAAAACGGCCTTATTTGGTGTAATTTAAGGGACAGAAGTCAAGTGAGGTGCCAATTTCTGGTACTTAATCGAATTTGATAAAAAGTGACGTTGTAAACTTTTCAGCTTCACGAGCTACTTTGAAAAGGATGGGTATATCACATGGAAGAACTCGTTTACGTGATTCCATTTGTAGGAAACTTGTAACCATACGTGACTGACACGTTAATACACGCATGAATTCATCGCGTAACAACTTCGAGGTCAGGTAATTGAGAACTAGTCAAACCAAACCATGAGTTGTAGTATTTGTGGACATACTTTGTTAAAAGAACAGAAGCAGGAGGCATCGTGGGCCGTACATCCAGCTCCCCTCTTTGCTGACTGGCCTAAAAAGAAGACGCAGATAGGTTGAGTATGCAAATTTGAAGGCAAGGTTATATTAAAACGAGCACTTTAAATTACGCTAGGCACCAGCAGTTATACGCATTCTGGGCTGGAGGCAGAACACCCTGCAGGGGGGCGATTGTGAATAACGGAGGAGGCCCAATCCATCCACAAAACACCACTGTCAACTAGAGACCTCACTACGAACCACATTACCACTTACGAATTCGAGACACGGCAGTAACTTCAACACACGTACTCTTACCAATTGCGGGTCTACACAAATGGGCCTGACAATAGATTATCTTAGTCGAATAGACTAATATGCAGTCCATGAAACACTTTGACCCTTCTAAGATTGACACGATGTGCAGAAATACAAAGTACCATCCATAAGAGAAGCAGAAACAATGTAAGCCCGAAACTGACTCTGTATTCGTCCCTGGCACGAATCATTATCCTCAGGGACTCCTCCATGGAGAGGGTTTTCAGGTGGCGATTCACAGGGTTCCATGGAACAACTGTGGCAGGCGTAGATGAGGTCTTGGCGTTCTCATGGTAAAGCCCGGCATTCAGTGATAAACTCCTAAGGAGGTAGAAAGCACGCCGACTGATGATCACAGTTTAGTCTCTTAGCAACTCTAGTTCCTAGAACGACGAATATACACATGAGATGCAATGCCTCGAGGGTTTTCCCACGCGTCATTAAGTAAAAGCCCAGAACTCATAAGCCACTGCAAATAGATGCTTGAGAAGTTGTCGACGAATGGAGCAAGAATTTCAGATTATCGATTTAATGTAGACGTGATTAACCTCGGTGTTTGAATCAATGTGATGGGGCCTACGGAAAGGACCTTCCTCACTTGTGAACTCGGTGGAAATGCCGATATAGCTGAGCGACAACGTCCACGTCCTCAGAAACCCTTGAAGCCAAGAGTAGACCCGCGAATCCCCGCCATTTGCCTTGGCCAGCCAGGAGAGATAGACTCCTGGGGGAGAGACCGGCGCAAGCGATCCGGTGCAGGAGTTTGTCGTCGGCGTGACACAGCGCCGTAACGCCAGTCTGGGGGATTGGGGGGGACGGATAGGCGACAGTGGCAGCGTAAGGCGGTTGGGTTGCCACGTGTTCGGGAGGGTGAAATATCGTTCGGAGGAGATACAGGTTCAAAGGGGCCTGAAGAGAAAAAGGAGGCGAACTAAATCAATGGCTCAAATCTACTTGTAGCGACACCTTAAGGAGGTTTTAAACGGTAACCGGCCTCTACACGTGATCTATTCTGAGTCACGAAAACAAGTATTCGCTGTGCAGGAGGGCAGGGCATTTCGTTTCCAACTTTAACACCTTACAACAGCGTTGTTGATATCGAAAGGACTGGCCTTATGCAGGCGTGATCAGCAAGCCAGAAAGCCATCAACTTAAAGCACCATTGGATGCAACGGTCTTCATGACGGAGTGCCATCAAGCATTACCCAGACGACAGTCCGTCACAACAACCTTCACAGTGCATTTTGAGACATACGCGCGCAAAATGAGTTGACAAAGCAGTTGAGGGCTCAAAAGTGGCCCAACCGAGGTTTCGCTCGATGTTTGCTTGGTGTGTAGAATCTCCACACTGCACATTCTAGTCTTGAACACCGCTTCTTGCGCAACAGCAAGAAGCGCTTGTCACGGGTTTAGAAAAGCTTATCGAGAGTAACGGTGGCTGTTCAAAAAGCTTGCACACGAATCGCCCAAGAGACCGCCTGAATCTTGGACAAAAGTTGACAGGGTATCAATATTGTGAACTACAGTGCCACAGTACCGGCGTACCTCTATCCAAGCAACGCTTTTAGGCCGCAGGGCAGCAAGAGAAGCCTTGTTGAGGGAAGTGAAGTGAGGGAGACGCGCCAGACAAAGGCTGACTTGGAAGTCGACAGCAGCTGACAGTTTATCCAATGAAGGAACTGCTCTACAAGTAAAACAACTGACAGCACCCGAAAAAGGAATGGTACACAGGGGATCAAATTGTGAGATCATTACATCTGATTCCACCTACCACAGGTGTCTACGCTACTCTTACCTTGCCGAAATGCGGGTACATCTACTGGCCAAATTCGACTTCCTTATTTACTCCTTGCTCTGGAACATATGGGCCCGAAATGGGAGCTGGCAGTAATTTAATTAAGGAATTTTGATTGCCACAAACAAATGTGATATAAAATCCTGCTCTTTAAGGTAACTGACAGCCGATTGGATGGTTAATATACCAATGTTTTAGGTACTTACCTCTTTACCTCCGACTTCTTATCGTCCACAACGAATCGGGTATTTCTGGGTAAGCCGTTACGCGCCCCATGATGATGTCGGACGTTTAGGGAGCAGAAGAGCCTTCGGAGATACAACAGGCTCTCTGGAGAGTCCGCAACAAGAATTGGAATTGTAGGACATTCCTCGTTTTCTGAACGAATGAATCGCCAAAAATCAAAAACTGCATCGCTGGCAGCTGAAGTACTGTGGCGTTCGCCATCAATTTCAGGTAGAAAATGACTCTAGAAATTGTAAAAACACATGGACAGAGGAGGTAATTCGGAAAAAAAGGGCTATGTGTAGCACACCTAACGTAATTTAGTTCGTGGGAAGTCTGAATTGTCAGGCTTGTGGTGCTCTGGGCCATGACACACTCCACTGATTCCGATAAGGATGATTTTAATGCGCTTTGGAAAAAATTGACTCCAAATCACGCAGGAGTTGGTTGACAAAAGCATAATTACGACCAGAAGACAATTTGTCGCCAGTTGGAGTCAATGGACAAGGTTCAAAAGATGGGAGCGTGCGGGTGTCACATGAATCATCAGTGAGCCAATGACGTGGGTGATGCACCATCGCGGACGATTTGCTTGAGCGGCATAAACTGCACTGCCATTAGCAACGAGAAATGGTGCCCCTACGTACATATTAAAGTAATAAGCAGGTAGACAGGGGCAAACAAGCATGGCCAAGAGGTAAGGGAGATTCTTGTCGTCTTACGACGACGACGGCGGCGGGTGCTTGTTTTTGTTCAATTTTCCTTGTTAATAGATGATTGGAAACAAACGAATGTACTTAAGCAACAATTTCAGTAACGCACCTTGGACCTATACACCCCAAATACGCGTAAGTGATCAGAGCACCTACCTTCTTGACCTGAGGTTTCTCTTGAATAGACCATGTTGATAATGACCCAAGTCGTGTCAGCCGTCGTTCAACGTTCCTAGTTAAAGTAGGAAACCAAATAGGAGTCGAAGATATCGCAAGGATGGAGTTTCATACATTTTACGAAGCTTCAATATTCCAACAAAAGACATGTTGAGAATACTTGAGGAAAACATCTCAATTAAATAAATAGTCGAGAAATTTAGCCATGCCAGTTATGCGACACTCCACAGGGACAAGCAAGCAATGAGTAGGAAACTGTAATGAACGGCAAAAGATCCGGCTTTTCAATAAAAGAGAAATGAACAAACATTAGCCAGCGCGAGCTTGAAAGTTGCTTTACTTACCGACAGTCGACCACCGTGAGACAAACGAGGTCACTTGCTGGCGGAGGAAGTACACCAACGCGGAAGATAAAGGGATGATAATCAGTGCACTCTTCGTTTAATCTGGGAAGATTGCATAGGCGCCGAAGGTGATCGATCTCCTCGAAGCTAAGCTTTCGTTCTGGAAACTTAGACAAATCTTCACTTTCGTCCTCTTCCTTTGAGTTCCCAAAAGTAAGAGAATCAAGGCACTCCGCGAGGTCATCGCAATCATCTTCAACAGAGTAATCAGCCGGAAGATCAGGATGCACCTCCACGAGATTTCGGCTGGAGTGGGCGGGTGGAGAGGGTTGCTCGGCCTGATAATTCTTTGATTCTAGGATAGATCTAACCCGGACAATTGATTTATCCAGTTTTTCTCCGCAATCAGGCAGCCTTAAAGACAAACTAAACAAAACGATACATTAACGTCTCAGCAAAACAAAACGACCATAAAGAGAAGAAGTTAAGTTAGGTAAACCATTGAATTCCTTGGAATGATCATGGGACCCATAATAGCAAAGGATTACAAAGTGATCGAACAACACACCTTTGCTTAAGGGCAATTAGCTTTTCTAAAGCAAGTTGGAGTTGTCCACGGGTCATTGACAGATAATCAGGCGGTCTGGTGTTGAGACTCATTCGGGGATCAAAATCTAGGAGAAATATTGCACAGAAACAGATAAAAAGGTGGAACTAATCTAACAAAGCGATTTACGTAGGATTTGTGACAATGCATTTACATGGGAATTCAAAAATATCATCCGTAAAAGAAAATAGATTAAATACAATGAAACCCTTTTGTTTTCCCTACATTACATCATCCCTTACATACCCGCCCTAACGAAATAATTACTGGCATTTAGAGGTTGTGTTCAGGTTCTGAATGTAAAACTCAGGTTACAGAATAGAAAGCACAAACGGTAATATGGGGAAAAAACCGCAATTTTCCACCAAAAAGAACTGCCATTGATTAAATTCAGAAAGGACAATGTAGGAGTACGAGTTAGATGTCACGAATGCAAAGAATTATTCTACAGGCACCTTTTGTGTGTAGTGTGGTGCGGCGTCGGATTGGGGCGCAGACATGTTGGACGACCTGGCCGCAGCCAATCCTGTGTCTCTCTGTGTTATAATGGCATGCGAGGAAGGTAAGCAGCCTACCAGAGAAGGACACGACTGAGGAGCAGTATATAATTAGCAGCGTGGTCAGCGTGGCGGACTCGGATGGAAGGCGCCTGACGCGTGGCTCTGGCTTCTGATTGGTCAATAAAGCCTGTTCTGTTGTGTCGGTCTTTTACCTATTAGGGCTCGGGTATTCTACAGTGGCGTCGGATTAGGGCGCAGACATGTTGGACGACCTGGCCGCAGCCAATCCTGTGTCCCTCTGCGATCCAATGGCGTGCGGGAAAGGAAGGCAGCCAACCAGAGAAGGACACGACTGAGGTGCAATATATAGTGAGCGGCGTGGCCAGCATCGTGGACTCGGATGGAAGGCGCCCGACATGTGGCTCTGGCTTGTGATTGGTCAATAAAGCCTGTTCTGTTGTACCGGTATTTTTCCCATTAGGGCTCGGGTATTCTAAACTTTAGTGCAGCTAAGTCGCAGACATCAGGGATCAGGTCAAGCCAGCCAATCATCTGTCTCCGGTCGCCTGAAAGCCATGCGTAGATCAGCAGCCAACCACACACAAGGACAAATGAGAAGCACTTTATGGGTAGCGTAGCCACTATGATGAACTTGAATGGGTGACTTTTGTCGATTAGTTCTGGCTTGTGGTTAGTGAATGAAGAAAAATTGTTTGTAACAGTCTTACCCACAGTAAGGCTGAGGTATTCTACACCATCCAGTCTCAACTTGAAAACTCAGGATAA
The DNA here is from genome assembly GCA_900604375.1 of Mesocestoides corti. Classification (NCBI taxonomy): domain Eukaryota; kingdom Metazoa; phylum Platyhelminthes; class Cestoda; order Cyclophyllidea; family Mesocestoididae; genus Mesocestoides; species Mesocestoides corti. Next base: position 7,798 of record UXSR01000471.1, read on the forward strand.
CACAGTGATCAAAAAAGGCACCGTCATGCGAGAGCTAGTATTCAAGCCAATCGTGTCCCTTGCCGTCCTTTTTCGAAACAAGCAATAAGAAAATAAACCACGAGTTTTGGGGGCGAATCTTTGCTATTATGATCACTATAGCTTCAGCTAACCACAGCTCATGCTTATTATGACCAGCCGATGCTAAGTTTAGGAGAATGAAGCAATTAACTGCAGACCAACTGCAAAGCAGATCTTCTTACGAAGATAATCGCCTACTAATCATCATTCCACTGTCTCAGAAAACTAATTGCACATCATGCTTTTCAGTTCCATAATGCCATGAACGATATTTCGACAAATCGTCTGTGGCATTTGGTACAAAGTTTTTGTGCAACATATCAGTTGAGGTTGCATTTTGCTTTGCTCTGCACTACGGAATGACGATTGGGACCTTTATCATCCACTGCCTTTGATGGTACTTCGTTGCCATAAAAATGCTGCTAATTGGTTAATGATTTAACACGCCATAATAAACCACAACAAATTTGCACTGATTTTGTCAACTTACTTATCGCACTAAAATGCCCAAATTGCAAGCAATTAGATTGCAGTGCAGTAATTGTTCTCATTGCATTCCATACCCTGGTGTAAGAAAATGAAGAAGTTGCTACAAACAGAACGAAGGAGCCAGCATACCGTGATTTCGAATCATGCATCTTGGATGCCTGGCATATTTGCAACAGACGTAAATGCGCATGTTTGCGCGAGAACCACATCTGAAAACAAATGTTTAGTTCCGTACGCAAAAAATGTCCTGAACTGTCATTAAGGCTTTCTCTGAAATAGTCAAGATTATTACAAACAAAGCTGCCTGCGACAGTGCAAAATGGAAGATCAAAAGTGAAATAGCAGCGTGAAGAGGTGTATGCACTATCGATTGAAATATGTAGTCGATTTTGATTCATGACCATGTAAGCTATTAACTGATTTTTACAACGCAAAAGTTTGGTAATTCATTAGTTAGACTGTCTTCAACTCATCAAATGCAAATTACTGAATCAAATTTACCGATATCTACGAAAACCACATTATTGCCTGCTCAGCATCCCAAGTCGTGCTTATCAGTATTATGATTCTGGTAAAAAATTGTGCTTTTTAAGCAGAATGGCACAGACACGTTTAACTTTCAAGTGCATGTAATTTGCAAAATTGTGGAGCAAACTGACGTGGATTTTGAGAAATACTGCATAAACACAGCAATTTTGTTTACTGGCTGATTGTGCATTCCGTGTGAACCAGCACTTGTGGTTTGCATTACATTCGGGAACACAGTTAATCATTTTGCTAGCTTGTTTCATGTATGTAAAATTTTGGCCTATAACTTTAATTTAAGATTCGGTTTAATGAAGTGGAAGCCACAAATGCATCATATGGTGGGAATATGACGCATAGTGTGTAGGAAGAAACGGAAGTTTAGATCGAATCGGCGCACATAGGAGTGCCAAGTTTGAAAACCTGGGCTGATTTAATCGCCTCTATTATGGGCTCTGCCGTATCAGCTGTCTGTTCAAGGGTTGATGATCCGACCCTGGTTGGATGGTGTTTGGTAACTGTTTGAAAAAGCATGCTTTCCAGACGTCGCCATGTGAAGGGTCATCGTTAGAAAATTGGCGCCTTATCCGGAAACTCTCAGTCGGCTTTAGGTCTTCCAAAATGTCGTGAGACAAGAGCTTGTGAATGAGTTTGGATGTGGAGAACTGCGTATGCTTGATGATCGCAGATCCTAAGTGATCACAGGGTGATTCCTCGTTGACATGAAGCAGCTCATTCATCTCTTGATCGGAACGCCCACAAGCCATCTCCTTCAGCACCACAACAAATCAATGTGCAATTAAAAGGCGCTGCAGTAACCTACGTCCAACTCCATTCAAGTTGCAAATCGTCTGCCAGATGGCCGTTTAATGAGTGCACTCAGTAACAACACCGGTGTTACCAATGTTTGATCCCTCACTCTCTAACACAAATTTTGGGACCAGTTAACGTGTAGCGTACCAATCTGGTCACATATGCAGTTGTAATGCAATGGAGCCTAGGTAGAAATTAGTAAATCAATCAGGCGGAACTGAATTAATGGATTCTTGTGGTAAGTCATCCTCTGAGTGTCCAGACAACATCCTGGAACTAGAGCAGGTAGTTAAGGCCATCGGCTGAAAACCCGCCAGTTAGTTCCGTTAATTGCCTGAAACGTGCCCCGTTTTATCGTTCTGATGAACGTCGATACGAAGGTAGCCAAAGTGCATGAGTTACCCAACAGCGGTTGAAAAGCAAAACAAATTTCGTGAATAGGCACGCTAAAGCTAAGTAAGCAAACTGTGGAGAAAATTTCACTCACAATCAGAGGCTGGTATTCGCGAATTATTAGTGGTAGTTTTGTCGCCATCACTTCTGTGATACTGAAAAAACCAAACAGTACGCACCGATTTCGTTGCCTTATCTTTTAAAGGCGATCGTTCGCCTCATCAACAATTTCTTCGGGTTTTGATTTGGAAAATATTATGGGTCAGGTACGCAGCATTTACCTAACACGTCCCTTTATACGACCCGCTAAACCCCTTTGTTTTTCTGAATCACCTCGTAGTATATTCCGAGACAGCATAGTGTCTACAGTGATTCACTTGAGTGCACACGCTAAAATGGAAGTTGTAAAGCTCGCCAATATTTTTAAGTAGCCAATCGGAGGAGCGTGGAAATGCAGCACACGCCATTATTCACTTTACCGAAATCAGCATCTCGCGCAGATGAACATTGGATTAGATGTTGGAAATTCCAATAGTCGTGCGGCAACCTTTCGAGAAAAGGAAAAAACAGCTCAGTTGCTCACGAACTCACGGGCGGAGAGAGTGTTCCCCAGTCTTATCTGCCTCAAGCCTAGAAATCGACTATTTGGCAGTGCAGCCAAGTTGGCGGCACCGTCTGAATCACCGGCGAAACTCGTAAACGGGGTTCGAAGAAGGCTCTTCGACGAGGATGGGCCCGACGCCATGGTCCACTACGCCATGCTCATCGAAAACCTCGTTAGTCAAGTTACAAGAGCGCAGGAGCCTGAGGTTGTGGTCATCACGGTTCCCCTAACCGCTAACAGTCACCAACGGCAGGCCGTGAAGGATCTTGTTCGCATAGCTCTGGGCAACGATGTGAACGTGCGTATCATTCATGAGACTACGGCCGCGGCAGTAGCATACGCACTGGAAAACCTTCAGCCAGGAGAAGGAGAGGACGACGTGATGGTCTTCAGTTTGGGCGGTGGCTTTCTTGGAGTAGCTCTAGTTGACATTCGGTCAAATTCGGTTACCGTCAAAGAGGCCTACGGAGAAAGTGTCGGAGGCGATGACATGACTCAGGCTGTTACTGATGAACTCCATCGTTACATCGGTGACGAGTTTCCAGAGGAGGCAATCAATGTAAATTTGGTAAAGCTTCGAATGGAGGCAGAGACGGTTAAATCGCGAATCTGCAGATGGAACCCCACAGGTGTGCCCATTCACATTTACAACATAGTGCAAGATCATGACTTTAAACGCGTTTATCGAAACGAGGACTTTGCAGAAGTAACCTTGGAGGTCTTCCAGAAAATCAGGGAGTGCTTAGAGAAGCTGAAAGAGCCAGAAGCCGTAAAGAAGATTTTGCCTGTAGGGGGTGGCAGTCGGTCTTGGGGCATCGAGAGCCTACTCAAAGAGATGTTCCCCCATGCAATCATTGCTCGAAATATTAATTCTGAAGAAGCAGCAGTTCAAGGCGCTGCCATAATCGCTCACCACGTGGCAAGCAACACTCTCCTCCACAGCCTCACCTCCTCTGATGAGAAAAATTTTGAAGTGAGGGAAGTTTCTACTCTATCCCTCTGTTTTGACGGCGATATTGTTATCCCTGAGTCCGAGAGACTTCCAACCAAATATTACGATTTAGGGAAAGACGGGGAGCTTTCAGAAGGACGGATGACGAAGCAGTTCAAACGTGACTCTGTTAGACAAGTATGTATCGATGAGGAAGGCATAATAACAACACAAATTGACTTCACGTCCCATCCAGCATTTGAGGGTCTCACTTCACATGATCGTGCACTTGTGAGTGGTGAATTAAGGAGGTTGCATAAAGAGGAATCGGAGGAAAATCAACGAATTTTGGCAAAGAGTTGTCTGGAAGTACACATCTACTCTCTCGTGGATGGTGCAGCCAAAGCTGAAGCTATAAAGTGGCTCAAGGAAAACGAAGAGGCTTCAGCCGACGTGTTTGACAAGAAGTACGCAGAAATGCTTAGTGGCGAGTCAGTAGGAACAGGGAATTCTTCTAACCTTAATTCACAGGCTCCTATTCAACTACCAGTAACTGATTTTCTGAGACCCACTCACTCTGGTAAGCAGAGGCACGATGATAGAGGAGTTCTTCCTGAAGACTCTGCTGTGCGTGAAACTCCATCTGTCCTGAAATCTACACCCGTAGAGGTCCATTCCACAGAGACTACTGTCTTAAGTGAAAGTGGAATTGGACGGATGGAAACGTCTTCTACTCACACCCGGACACCTGAGGCTAGGCGAAATAATGACGCCTTGGCCACAGTAATAAAACACGGAGACGCAAGTGGTTTGAGTTCAGTAAGTGAGCACTCAACAAGCTTGATTCGTTTTGGACGAGAAGATTCAGGCTCTACGACTGCAATGAAGCGACCAACACCTTTTGCAAACTCCGGCGTTGTTCCAAGGCATTTTCCAGACAACCGGACGGAGGGCCACGTGGAAACCGAACGTCCTCTTGTCCAAAACGGCCATCCATGCTCCCCCACAAAAACACGCAAACCAATGACGGAAAGGAGTGGTAGTGTGCATTCAGATACACAAATCACATCTTTTCAAAAGCCTCAGGTTTTCAACGCACGGAAGACTAGGAGTGCTTCATCTCCATCGAATATTCATTTAAGTCCAGTAAAAAGCAAGCAAGACAAGCCACTTTTGCCTCAATCAACAAGCTTTTCATTGCCCATTCCCTCGCAAAAGCAGGTTCGCCACTCAGACAAATTCACAAGACCGCCACGAGTAACTCCCAGCGAAACCCCGATTCGTGCTCTTCTCCTTGAACACAGGGATCAGCTTCGTGACGCGGGGATTTTTCTCTGCTATAACCGGCCGGCTTATAGGGACACTTACAAGTATGTTCGCGATCTTTTGGCGAATGACATTTACAGCAATCAAGAAAGGCCTTCCAAGCATCACTGGGCTTCCTGCGTTCAGTCCAGTCGGCACTTTCTGAAAAGAAATCGTTATCGTTTACTCGATGTAAAGGGTTTCAGCAATGTCATTGATCAGCTCGTTGAGTGCTTACCACCGAGAGGCAGGCGATTTGACCACATCGACGGTCGACAACCACAAACAAATCAAGCTAAGAGCCACGTTCAGGAACGACATTTCCGCTACAGTACAGAATTTCTGCGCGCGTTTCATCAGCTAATGCCATCTAGGAAAGCCAATGACATCCAGACTGAATATCATCGGTTGCGAAAACAACTGGACATGGCATTTGACAGCTTCGCGCCGAAACCACATTCGTTTTTCTCGGCTTGCTGGCCACAACGTCGTCGTTCGAACGAATTCCGACACCTGAGTGCACCCTTCATTTTGCGTAACAGAAAAATGCTTGCAAATGGAATAACAAGGGAACTTGTTGACTCTTTGGCTTTGGAGTTCTCACAAGTCGAGCTGGAATACGGTTGCTACTAAATATTGAATAAATTATATTTACGCAGATTGTTTGAAGCAGTACGCACTGGCAACATGTACGAGTGGGCGATACGCGTGATTGCATCTTTAGTTACTCCTGATGGTACCACAGTGCTTAGTTTTCCACAACCGGGACGTGAAATCACGCAAATCGTTGTACTTGCCCCTTGCTATCCTGGGCGACGTCGACACGCACGCACGCAACACGCGACGTCGCGTGTAGCGTGCTTGTGTCTCGTTCAAGGTGCTCCGGTTTACAAGTGTGGTTGGGACTTGTTGGTTGGACGACAGCACTCACTAAGTGACTGTTGACATTCCTTACAATCAAATCAAAAGGCACTGTTTGCTTTAAGGAGAGAATCGTGGTGGGTGTCTGATGTTGTAGCGACCGCGTGGGTTGGCTGCGCCTGCACACAATAAGATGGGATGGTGTGGAGCATTTTGGTTGTATTCACGGTGCAAGTTCACTTGGCACCTAGGTAATTGAAAAGAAAATGTCGCATGCATCCAGATCTTAAGTTGATTCCGCAAGTTTGTAGCTCCGATCTGAGTAATCAACTTCACGCTGTAAGACTTTCCAGGGAATAAATTTATCTTCATTTGAGTGGTAGCGCCTTAAAAATTATCAAACTACTGAAATCTACCCTACATGAACCAAGTTATGTAACTAATCATCTGCATTTGTGTGCGTTTTCTCAAACGGAATGCACAACCACGCAGTTAAAGTCTGTGCAGCTTTACTTCGAAAGGTCCAATTTTAATCAAACGCGAGACAGTGGGAAGGATGACTAGGATGCTGCGTGGGTAAGATTTGGCTTTCAATGTGTGCAGTAAAATGTTCCAGTAATTCGCATTTGAAAAATTTGCAACGGCCTAAAAAATGACTCGCCAAAACCCCGCCACTGATGATTCAGCCACTCGCATACATGGTTCGAGCCAAACTTGACTCGGAATTGTAACAGAGTACATCCATCTTTTCACCCAATCCTTCAATTCCGGTTTCGCGTACTACACAATTGCAGCCAGGTTTGTTTGTATCAACGACCTGAAGTGAAGGCTCTAACGACGCCTCAGTATATTTGTGAATTATCATACTCAACAATCGCTTTCCCATGTGATTCTTGCACAAGCATGTGCGTTTGCGTGAGTAGCAAATGCGCTTGGCATCCTAGTTGTCTGATGCGAAAACGCGATGTGCTGGCTCCTTCTTGCTAATTTTAGCTCAAGTATTTGGAAGGCAGTGAGAACAGTTACGCTGCCACAATCTGATTGGTGGCGGTTTGCGCATTCTAGTGCGATGCACCGTTTGACAGAAATCAATGCGGTTATGTTGGTGGTGCGTTGTGGCTTGTAATATCACTTATGCGTAAACGACCTAAGACATCGTCCTAGCTAATCATTGATCTGTTGGTTTCTGCTTTCTTAAAACTAAAATTAAGCTCCCTACCTTCACTCCACCTTGAGAGACACTGCAGAGGGAACTAGGTTAGCGCAGAATGCGACCGTCATGAGGCTAATTTGTTTACTCGTTTCTGGTCTACATCGTGGTAACAAAAACTACAAATATTCGGAGAGATTTAAGGCTGTCTTCTCCAACAAAGGATTCATCCTAATCCCTGTGAATATTATCATGCTCAAGTCAAAATCTAAAATTAAAAGTGGTTATTTGCTTTGAGCCTTACGACAGCTTAGTCTTAGTTTTGTGTTTACATGTAGCACGTTATCAGCTTGCGTTTTTGGACTAACAAGCTATAAACGCCATTTAAGGGTTTGTCTAAACAACGGAACTAATTATTTTGTTATTCGTGTGTTTTATACCTAACATTAATGCCTGTTTGTTCTTATTTTACCTTATCGTTAAAGACTTTTGCGCAGTGGCTTAGCCAATAAGGGTGTGTTATACCTAAAGTACTTATTGCAATTTTTTTTAAATTCGTGTCTCTTACCATGTTGCGGCCCCCTGTGCGGTTGTGGGAGCCACACAAAGGCTGACGATCTACACTGACACGGCCCGGCCGAAATAAGAGCAGAAATGCAAATAACGCGCAGCTTAACTTATTTATTAATGTAGTAGCGGTGGTGTGTATGTCAGTTTATACGGGATCGGCTAAGCACTGATCCATGGACGAACACAATTACGTGAGGTGCATTCACGTCAACCAATTGAATCATGGTCGCTCACGCTTGCCGTGTTCGCTTGCTGCTCGCCACAGCTGACTCGCAATTATTTCCTAAAGCTGGCCACAACCGGTAGTGAGCAAATGTTCTGGGAAGGAAGGTTGTGGGAATTTGTTCACGTAAACTAAGTGAATCAAGTTCTCTCACGCTTGCTTATTGCGTTTGCCCACGATTGCTGTGTTAGCTCACAGCTCGCCACAACCCTCTTGGCTTTGCAAGAACGCCTTAAAGCTACTTCGTTAAACTACAGTCAGTTGCCAATAGGCGCAGATTTTGTGAGCAGCCCTTGCACACACACACACACAACTGGGTGCCTCAAAGAAACGACACTTAGAAGATATGAAGGTTGGTGTCGATGTGGGAACAGTCTCGTCCCGTGCAGCCTCTGGTTGCAATCCAGCTCGTGTGCTTACCGATAACAATGCGAACCGGGAGATTCCCAGTCTGATCAAGATCCTTTCCACGCACCGTCTCTTCGGCAGATCAGCTCAGTTTCCCAGTGCGGCGGATAGGGTCATCAGCGACGTGAGACGAAACGATCTTAAAGAAAACGGTGTCGATTATGCTATGCTGTTGGAAAATCTTCTGAAGCAAACGGTGAACGATGATGTGACGCATCTCGTTGCCACTGTTCCAGTTTGTTTCACGAGCTCAGAGCGAGTGATTTTGAAGCAACTTATTGAGGTGGTCGTCCCTGGAGCGAAAATTCGTGTTGTTAACGAATCTACGGCGGCAGCAGTGGCCTACGGAGTTGACAATTTTGCCCGTGACGACCCTGTTCAAAAGGATGTCTTGATTTTCAAACTCGGCGCTGGATTTCTAGATGTCGCGGTGGCTGACATCAGTTGGAATTCAGTGGTGGTAAAAGAGGCGTTTGGTGAGCGTCTGGGTGGTATCGATTTCACACGTGACTTGGCAGAAGACCTGAGGCGGAAATTTAGCTTTCAGTATAATTACAAGTATAAGATTAAGTCCGGGTCGCTTCTTTTGAAAGAAGCAGAGGATATCAAACGTCGTCTTAGATTGAGCGACCCGTTTGGAGTTTCCTTCTGTATTTATGAGGCCGCAGACGGCATCGATTTTAAAGGAAAGTACACCTCGGATGACTTCCGGAAAGCTTGCAAAAGCAATATCAAACGCCTAGAAAAAGTCATAAGAAAAATCAAGTCGCGTGTGTGCAAGGTTGTTCTTATCGGAGGTGGAAGTCGAATGCAATTTGTGGAAGAACTCCTAACGACCCGCTTTCCGGGGGCCACGATAATGAAAAACATAAGTGCCGAAGAAGCAGCTGTTCAAGGAGCCGGTATACTGGCGGAGCATTTCGCGAAGGACACTCTTTTTACGTCTGTGGCTGGTCATGATTCTGGAGGCTTCTATCTTCGGGAAATTTCCTCTCACGAAATTTCATTGCTAAAACATGGGGGTGTGGTTTTAGACTACAATTCCACAATTCCAAGTGGCCTTATTTCGCTTGGCAACAGGAATCACATGATCTTTGAAAATGGAGTTCAGTTATCAGGAGAATCAAAATTCAATGCTTTTTCAGTGGACGCCGAGGGAATGGTTCACGTGTGCCTCTGGGAGGAATTCCCCCTACGTGGACTTACAACGAATGAAATTGAAAAAGTACAACAGAAAATGAACGAATTCAACGATCTTGATGCAAGGTACAAAAGAGAGCACTCCGACGCGCGTTATTCAGAAATAGAAAATTTCAAAGCGGATTATCGGCGGAACCAGTCTGGTGTCGATCGCAGCCGAAGCCACGTCAGAGGATGTCGAGACAATTTCGCTCAGAAACGGCCACGATCACAAGTACAACTACATCAAGCTTGGTTGCAAAACTGAAACCAATTCAGAATGTTCAAGGAACTGTTTAAAATAAATTTAAAAAAAAAACATGCAAAACCCATTGACTTAACTTGATGGTGGTAAACGAATCTTGTTTTACCTGCTGGACTGTACTTATTGCAGTGCTAGTTACTATGACAACTACCTAGTAGCTTTATCAACGCAGGCTTATGCTTATGCATTTTTCCTTGACAGGAAAGCTATAATCTCCCTGACTTGTGTAAGTCTAGCACCATCGAATTTTCGGCCATTCGCCATTTGCCTTTCGCATAAGCTTTTGTCTTGTCCACTCAGTTGGCGTGAATTGGACTTCCGTGACTTCTTTAATCCGTGAGCGTCCCCGCGTCAGAAGGGTTGCTGTTTGTGGTTGTCCTTCTGGCTTGCTAGGTTGCTTACCTGTATAGGACTGGTGGGAGTTGGGACTGGGTTGACTACTGCAATGCTGCAATTCGTCAGCCTTTGACTTGCCTATTTGGTGAAAGGTGCTTAGGGGTAGAATGCGTGAGTTAAATATGAGCCGGCTGTTTTAGATCCTTCACATGGCCTCCTTGAATTCTGCATGACGATTGCAATTATTTTATTGACTATATTTAGTAAATGTTTTCCGCATTTTTCATATAACTTTGGAAAATGGTTAGCCAAAGGATCCGAGAGTAATCGGAAGCTATTATTCATCAACGGTAACTCCCCGTACACGCGCCAACGCAACTTCGATTGGTTTATCAGCTACTGAGTAAATTCGCGTGAATATTGAGCAGTTTTCAATTAGTGACTTCAATTTGGACTCTTTTTGACCGAAATAGGAGTATGTTGGCTCTAACTGCGTTCAAGTGGCTTGGCCTTCAGGCCCATGGTGTTCCTACGAAGACGCTACTCTGAATTCTTTCACTACTCAACTCCTACATCTATTGAGCCTAAATCTGACGACGCTAGCATCTTATAAGGATATTTAACAGTCGCCTGTGGGAACTCATTGCAAGGCACAGTCAGACTCAGGAAACACTTTGATCCAACGAGCGTCACCAGTTACGCCAGCACAGTGAACATTGGTGACTTAATATAAATCATACAATACGATGGAGCTGAATTAATTAATTTAAATTAATTCACACTAGTTATTAAACGTGATTTACTGACGGGTTGATTAAGTAATTAAAAGTCAAAGCCATTCAGCAACCAATTAAGGGATTGATTTGAACCAAGACCCTCTTCAAGCCAATGTTTGTCCAAAAACGGGGTTTAGTTTTCCCTAATGGTTTACTATAACAGAAATTAAAAAAAAACAATTTGTCTTAAATAAATTTATTTTGGAAATGTTGATCTATTTTGAAAATTCGTTGTTTTCGTAAGAAAGTCCATGGCAATTATCTGTGCGATGTTAGTGCTTTTTTGGAAAAATGTAAACTGACATGTGCGATTGACAAAAACCGAGGCCTAATTTAAATAACGAGATCTGAAAAAATTCCGGCAGAAGACTTAAATTTAATTGAAATCTGTTCTTACTTTTGAAACCACTGCAATTTGTCAAAGATGGGAAACCTGAACCCTTAGACTTAGAGTTAGAAGAAACATTGTCTTGTGCCATAATCTAAATTGCTCGTTCTCTTCAAGCTAGTTTTTAATCTTTTTTAAATTTATGCTTTAATTTTATGATTGTAAATGTTAGTTCACGAAAAGATCTTACGGCATACCGTGCATCATACTGTATTCACATAAAATGCGTATCCGATTCCTACTTCAGAAGCACATTGTATGAGAATGAATGTGATTGATGTTCATTCAGCACATACACTATATTTAATCCCTACAAGTATAGCGTATTCAAATTACTTTCACAACCAAGTAAATTTTAAAAGAAAGCCGTCGTGATATTTCGGACAATATTTAACAGCTTTAAACCTTGTGTCTTCAACTCTAACTTAACTTTATAATATTTTAAGAGGAAACAATATATTAAGCATTTTTGCCAGTCTTTTCAGAGGTTGTCAGTCAAAGTTAATTTTACACAAATATTTGACCATGTTATTTGAATATGGTATTTGTAACAATTGTCGAAGCCGCGCTGTAGAACTCAACACGTTTGCGCGCACTTGACTAAATGAGACTGGATAAGATGGAAAGAATCCAGCGATGGGGAAAGGCACCGAATGCTCAGTCATTTACCAGGTGGCTAAAAGTGTTAGCATGAATGTGCATTTATTCCCTCATGTTAATGACGTGGTGTAGCGGACTGACAGATGGCAGCCATATTGGTGATGGTAGTCAGCACGGCGCGGAGGCGACGTCACGTGACCGGGGGTGTGACTTCCGGCTGCGTTGCGGCGTGCGGGCATGGAATGACGCGCCGGGGGCTGAAAGCCAATCCGCTCACGAGTTTTCCGTCTCCATTGTAGCGACGCGAAACGGACCAACGGGAGAACAGGAAGAACAGGACAAGGATATATAAAGCCCTTGTTTTCTCTGTACGGACCGACCAGTTTGTGACCGGACTGTAGTGCTTTCTGTGTCTAGTAAAGTTATCCGTTACCTCTCACTCTTGTTCTTACAATGGGCCCGAAACCTACAGTGGTAACATCGTGGGTTAGCTGGGCTCTGCCATCACTTGCTCCAGCATTAACATTGAGGTTCAGCAGGAAATGAATGAGATGAATAAATCCAGAGACCGGTTGCATAAATGTCATCGCGACTGTCGAGAATTGACTAAAGTGTCAACCTTGTACAAATGGCTAAGTTAAAGTCTTCAGAAAAAAAGATGGTGTTTTATCTTCTTCAAGAAATGAGAATTCTTTCCAACAATTAAAAATTATTCATTTAGAAACTAAACATGGTTTATAGATTTTTGAGGTCATAATTCCTCTAAATAAAAAGCAATTATTTAAAATTTATGGACATAGATTTTACTGGAAAAAGTCTAAAATCTTAGGTATCGGTGGGCCGATATCGGTTTTAAATAACCTGCAACATGAAATTATTACGATCGTCGACAGAAGTTCGAAAATGACTTTCCTTTTTCAAATTTTGCACGAAATATCTAAAAAGATGATAGTTTAGGTCGTTATGATGCCGTGGTTTGTGAACAAATACACTTCCAGCCAACAAATAACTTTATTGTTGTAGACACTTCTTCACAATTTTACTCGAGAAACAGTAAGCCCCTTTGGACACGACCAGATTTCGATTGGTCATTCGAGAAGTAAAATTGGATCCATAATCGATCAAAATTCTAACAACAGCCATGACCAAGTAGTCCAAGTCACAGTCATAGCAGCACGGTAGGCTTTTTAATCTAACACATGCAACATCTCAATTTTTTCCTCCCAGTAATCATCCAAGAGAATTTTTTTGTCTCCTCAAGTTGGTCTGAAGGCCAATTAAAAAGATTTGCATCCCTAGGTTTTATATCTAAAAGCTGTTCAAAATATGGCTCACAATCAATCTTAAAATCTGCATTTAACGAAATAAGTCACCTAAATTTGACCAACATGTAGAGAATTTTCGGTTCATTTTTATCAACACATTTCAGCTGTATTTAGCTATCATACCTTATCAATAATTTACAGAATTCAAAAGTTTATTATATATGATTTTCTTTGCTGTTATTAAACTTAATTTTTTGAATCAATGTTGTTACTCAGTTTTCGCAATCTGCCTTCTTCCGGGGATCGGAATGTCGGTACCACAAATTAATTCTGTCTTGCTTTAAATATTAATTAAGTCTGCAGATTTATCCTACAATTAAATTTCCCCCTTCTGATGAACTTAAATAGGTTTGATGTTTTTAAGGCTCGATATTTAACAGCATTGGTGGGGGGCCCTAAATGGCCGATCGCTTGACAGAGTTGCAGGACGCCATAAATTTACAAGCCCAGAATTTGTGTAACGCTGTTGGAGTCATTCAGCAGATAGCTCAGCCAAGCTTTTTTAGTGAACTTAACTATAACGGTCGTATAGAGAAGGAGTGGACTTCCAATCCGGAGTTCCAAGCGCTTCTTCAGAGTCAAAATCAGGAGGGTAATTTCGAGCCCATGCTGTTTATTTTATTAAACTTTAACTCCAACTCAGCGAATTCCCTTTCTTGTGTCTCTTAGATATTTCCCACAAATTTGCAGTTTCTATAGCCGCAACAGCGAAGCAGATAGAGCTTTTAATTAATTCCCTTCCTGCCGAAGAAGCCTCTCTCGAAATTCAAGACGAAGCAACTAGGCAACTTCTTTCAGAATACCGCAGGGAGAGTGCAAAACTTGTTCACCTGATCACCAAAAGTTTCCAGCAGCGTCTGTCTAAAGTCCGACAACTTTTGAGCCAGATCGCTGAAACGCAGCTTCTAACAAGAACAATCGAAAGCGAGGTGGGTTATGCGGGTTGTTATATTCCAGTGTTTCTTGTGTTGCCCATTTTGAAGAAGTGCTCCTTGGTTGAATATGCTAACAGTTCTGACGTTCCTGCACATTTACATCCTCCGTGTAAAGTTTTCTTATCGTGCAAACTTTCTTCGGTTTTTGTAGGTGTACAACAATTTCTATCATGGAATCACCGAAGATGACGATGGCAACTGAGGAGGTCTACTCTACTTGGTTGTCCCACCTTTCGTTTTCCTTAATTGCAATCATTGTTTCCCGTTTGGTTGGTCTCTTCTTGCCAATTGTGCTGCCCAAGCTAGCGACTATCATCTTACCGTCTTGTCGTGCCCGTCATACTGCTTTCATGCAAACTGAGAAGGAGATTCGTGATCTCCGGCGTCAAATGAGTCAGTTGAATATGGTCGACAACTTCGCGTCCTACTCTAAATTAGAGAGGAAATTAAAAGTCCTCGAACGACAACAGGCAGCATGCGAGCGATCTCAGCTCGGAACAACGGTTAGCATTCGTAGTTGTGTTGGCAAAGTAGTTTTTCTCACCTGTCTCATTAAACTCAAATTGCTAGTTTACTTTTCTAGAAACGCTCATTGGTTGTGGCTCGTGAAGGGTTTTTCTTCATGTTCCTTAAAGTTTACATCAACGATATTGCATACAGACGTCGTGTTAATCCGATGGACTGGTGATAGGTGGACCTTGTGGCGTTTTGTAGAGCTGGTAGTGACAAATGCGTAGCAGGAAACAAAAGTAATTGTGACTAATTATTCAAACCAGGATACTGGGCATAGGTTTTGTGCACTTGGTTTGTTCGCTTTCATAATATGCAGATTTCTAGGAATTTGCACACTGGGTAAACTTCTATTTAACAAGATTGGTGCTAAACTACCCCCATTGATGATTACCGTGTTTCAGTTAAGCCTTTAGCGACTCAACGATCGTGGAGTCATCACTGTAAAGCTAATGATTGCGTTCCAAGTATTTGGGAAACTGATCGGTCTTGTGTAGTCACTCCACCTAAACATTTCTCGTCATTTATAATTTTTATTTATTAACAGCATTTCCCCTTAAATCATAAGCGTTTTTAAAAGCCCGGAGTGACTGATGGTTCAACGGTGGTTATCTGTAGGCAATTCGGAGGGCCTTTTGTTACAAAGCGCCAATTTGAATTTCTCTGTCGTTGTAGGTCGTTTCAAGCCTGGTGGCCCAATGTTTACGTTACGCCCTCCAGGGAATTTTGATTGGCTGGTTGGTCTTCCAATCGCCCTGCGTGCGCCTTACTGAGGACCAGGTTGCGGCAAGTCGTGAGGCCCGTGCCTTCTACAACCAGATCCCCGTTGGCTGGCTGGTTGTCGTTGTTCACTACATCCCCAGCTGCGTCTTATTAATGGCGTGGGTCGCACTTTGTGAGGCCGCGGCGTCCTTCATAGTCTCTTATGTGCAAAGAAAAATCGAATGCTAACAGCCTTTCACCCTCGCTTATGTAGTTCCATTCCTACAAATATAATAGCGGTCTCTCTTCACCGGGCTGCGGTACAAATTAATACACTCTACTTATATACTATAAGTACGCCGTTTTTTATGATCACCCTATCAAGCTGTTCAAGATTTCAAAACGCATTGACTGCGGAATAAACGGTATGGTAAACATTTTCCAGTGTTTCCTCGTTCGTAATATCTAGCAAGACCTACTGTGTGCGGGCCACACGTAAGTGTAGGCATACAATGGTAGTTCAGGTTGATATATCCGCTCTAACCACGAGGACTTCCGACGCCTGAGGTGTGTCGCTGAATAATCCCACATTAGGCAATGTGGGCTGTGCTTGAGGGCTAGTCATGGCCTAGCCGAGTGGACCAGGGAATCGGTGAGTCAACCGTGCTTCTGACGCTGTTGTTTCAGCTATCAGTCGTATCGTGTGCCAAGTTGAGGTTCCTCGTCTACCCTGGCATTGCTTCTCAGATTTCACATCCTCCTTACAGCATCAGGCCGAGGCAGTATTTCTAGCCCCTTTTCAGTACCACCCGATTAAGATACAAGCTCGGAAAAGGCCAAACAATGCTTGTATTGAACTTTGCATTCAAACAGTGCTCGTTATGTCGAAAGAAGTCAACAATATCAATGATATTTGATGTCCAAAAGTTACATTTTATAGAAGACAAGCTCGCATTACCACACCTCACACGATACAGACGCCTGAAAGAGCGCAAGGACTATAAAGCTTTTTTTCGAGTATATAAAGGCACAATTGACTAATTCCATGGGGGGGGGTGTGCATTAGGCGCAAATGTTGGCCGAGTCGCGCCTGGCGCAAATATGACGCAGCAGATCCTCCTTGTCCTCTCCACCGAGGAAGCAGGCCTTGGCGGCTCTCAGGTTGGCCGCCTTCAACTGCTCAGCGGTCAGACCGACCTTAGTGAGGAGCATTTTCTCCTCCTCGATAAGCCATTGGCCGGTGACGGTGGGGTCGTCCGTTGAAATGGAGAAGTTGATGCCGTCTCGAATGAAGTAATGCACGGGGTGCTGGCTCCAGTCACAGCTGACGGACCCCGTTAGCCGGCTCGACAGCGGACACACCTGATCGCGACAACGAAAAACGCAGTAACTACTCGCGCACCAATAAGAGCTTTTCAGGGAGGAATGGAAGGGATTCGACGAGGATTATCTTGTAGCGTGCCCCGGTGCGGTTTTGGAAACCACACCAGGGCCGGCGATTTACACTGACAAGGCCCCGGCCGAAAGAAGGGTAGAACTGCAGATGGCGCGCAGCTCGACCAATTTATTAATGCAGCAGCCGTGTGTGTATGTACAGGATAACGAGTGAGTTTATATAGCTCTGGTAAATATCGATTCCTGCACGCGCGTAGTTGCGTGAAGTGCATTCAGGAAAATCGATTGGATCGTGGTCGTTCAAGCTTGCTAACTCGGCTCGCCACAATCGCACTCAAAAACGGGTCCCAGGGGTGTGTGGGAGTCAAATGCACCGGAGGTCGAGCTCACCTGCCAAATTAAGCCACGCCCGCTGTAACTATTTCAGTGTGCTGACGTGGGCGGGCTTTGCCGCGCATGACCTCGTGTTGCCTGTGAAATCAGCAATAAAACCTGTTGACCATAGTATGGTGCGCATTCTCCCACGCCTTTCACTGGATCGCAGCCAAGCGCATCTACTAATAATGACGTGTCTAATGTATAAATATTTGTGTGGAACTGCACTTTGCTCCGCGGTGTTATCGTGTCGCGCGTGTGTACAATTTTAACGGGCTCTGCGCAAGACAGCTTTGTCCCGTAAATGTGTACTGCCAAAACGGACGACGACCGAAGCACAGCTCAAGTGAGAAATTCGACGACCAGTGTCGATAAACGTCGTGTCACTCTCCATTATATCGTCATCAGATAAGGTGCTAATTAAGCCGAAAATGTTGAAGCATTTCACAGCCGCACAGATACCCCAAAATCAGTGGTTCCAGCAGGATTTCGTCTCCTGGCTTGATTGACATATGTCTGTGTCGAGAGGACCACAAAATAGTTTACTGGAACTGTGAAACAAGTAATTTTTTTCGATGTGTTTGACATCACAACAATGTGGACTGCACGCAGGAAAAAACACTTCACTCTGAGTAAGCGCAAGTCTCCGTGTTTAGCTAAATAAATAACAGTACAAACCGGAACACCATCTGGACGCTGGTGAAATCAAAAATTACCGATCGGCATTCGCACTTAACCGCTAAAACCAAAAAAAACACTGTCGCGGCAACATCTTAAGTTGTTGGTAATTCGTGTAGCCAAGCTTTAGTGGCATGATAAATTGCACACAGGTGGCGGCCTAAAACCATGAGCCTTAGCGTGTGACGGCAGCAGAGGGTCAGTGGACCGCAAAATCAACACGGAAAATTACTTGCCAGCATAGCAGGACCGAAGTTAATCGCGTAACAGGCAGTGCCATCCAACGTGCAATTCGTGAAGCCTACGACGTCACCACGGGCACAACAGGAAATGACGTGACGCACGTTGCGCCGCGTGCTTTTAGCAAAACAACGTTACCACGCATTACACCACGTGGCGGGCTTACACGGCAATAAAAATTTGCCCAGACGACTTCCGACGCACGCGCCGTCAGCACACCTGCAGGGTGGTTTCAGGAGTCCGTAGCACACGAGGTGTTCTATAATTGTGAAAAATCGGTCTACTTTTCCGCACAAAATGCTGCTGTAAGTAGACCGTAGAAATGGGATTTGGGTTCCTGCCTGGGGGAAAAACAATTTTCTTTTCGAAAAGACGTCCAAACACCACCCTAGTTGAACTGGACCTGTCGCATCCAATGTTAGTGGGGTGTGCGTGTTGGGGATTCGAGTTACTGTGGGACAGCAGCGGGCCCCTTTCTCGTCGCGAAGATAAATGTAATCAGGTTCAGCAGGAATTATCGATCGAAAAAACGATGTCGACGGGACAGTGTGTCTGTGTGTGTGTTTAGGATGCAAGGACTTCCGGTGATGTGCACCCTTCCAACTTCGGGTGGCGTTGGACATCACGTCACGCCTCTAACGAAGGTTTAAAATCAGACGTAAACACCTCCTTCCGCTGTCTTGGTCTCTTTAATGAATGCTCGGTAACTTAATGCGGCTGAACACAAGATTTCTCAATGGAACGATGTAACCAGGCACCTCCGAGGCTTAAAGACTAACAGACGACCCCTCAAAGTCAAGAAATGTGTAGAAAAATCAGACTTAGGGCTTTGATAAGACATCTGAAGGATGTGCCACCTTGAACAGTCAAGTCCTTTAATCAGGGGGTAGTAAATGTCCATTACGCAAACATTGATGAGAGTACGTAAAGTTTGCGTGTCGTTTACTGCTTAATTTCCTTTCTCGAAAAAAAAAGCGGTGGAAGAGTCCGCAGCATTTCAGCTGATAAATGCAGGTGTAACTCATGCCTCCTTCTCAAGCAAAGCATGCTTAATGCAATTAAATTGCGCTGATAACCTGGCTACCCAGAACTGCATTCCACTGCGACGGCAGTAGCCTAAACACTCCAGGTACACCCACAAAAGTACCACCCATATCGCCAGCCAATCGTGATGGCGCCTGAACTTCAACTCTCACAAACCTAGTCAGATTGTTCGTTTGGTGAAGGTTCCACACTATGTGAACTTTTGCCACACCTTGGAAATATTGGAACACTTCAACATAAACCAATTCAATTATTGCAGACCACATTGGTGATTAAAATCAATAAACCTACGATGAGTTCAGTACAATGGCAACTACAAATTAAGTGGCATCAGAGTTTGGTGGCCATAGATACCGCGAGCTATTGCATCTGCCTTCGTTTAGACACAGTGCTCCTATACAAAACAACCGATTCGTACACTACAACTGATAACCGTAATCAAAAACTGTGAACGTAATATTAACTCTAAACACATACAAAGTGCACACACAGCGAGAGACTCTCTAAATCCGTGTCTCGTGCTGTGAGGTCTTATTCTCAGTCATTTTAAAATCAACTTTAGCAGCGTTCACTAGTGGGGTGGGTATGTGCCAGTTACCAATGCATAAATATGCCCGGTTTCATACTAAATTAAGAAAAGCAAAACTGAAAATGCACATGACGCTTTTGGGTTTAAGCACTGGGGACCTTATTCGTCATACAATAACTCATTGGTATAGCAACTCAGTAAGTGGAGACAGCTTTCAATTAAACAATATTCTGGCCACTGGATGAATCACATTATTTGACAACCCTCTCTCTATTCGGATAAATATCGGAATACGACATCACATGTTCCATCAGGTAGCATCGAAACGATGGGGGAGAGACGGCGTGTTAAACTGCTGTCTAACTAGCCTCATCAGTTGTCAGATTGCTAAGTGACGCTTTCAAAGAAGTATCGACGATAAATGAGAGGATAGGGGGCTCTGGTTAGGCAGTTTCCTCAAAATTTACGTGGCAATGTGCAAACGATCTCACAGTGTGTTGTTTGCGTGCTGCGTAACCGTTTTTGCTGAATACGCGACACGGCAATTGGACGGATCAAACCAATTGTGCCGACAACGCACACAAACAGTGTGGCTTGTTCATTTGCAAGTCACACCGGGCTATATTCTTGATAATGGCAGCAATGACACGACGAACTGTAGATAACCACACAGACAACACTTACTCTTTTCGAAGCAGTGAGATTACGGTTGCCCTCCTCCCGGGCGGTAGTGCGAGTTTTTAGACAATGGCTTAGAATTTACTAACAAACCGCAATGTATATGAGAGACGTTTGTGAGTCACTGATGGAAATTTACCAACTTGGCAAGGTGCAAACAAACTGCCTATCACCAGTCCGCCTCAACACCTGCAACGTGCGGCGGCTGGCATCGACTTTAGATTTTAAGCAGATTCACAGATTGGATGCCCTCAGCTATATAAGGGTCAGGGTCACAGCCAATCACGTTGATAGTGCGTGAGTTAAATTATTTCTATAGGCGCTGAAATGGGTGTTTTTTAACCATATTTTTAACATTCATCGGGGCTATTAGACGACTTCCTGTGTGTGATCAGGTACTTCCCATTGTCCCGTAAATAGCTATAAACCCACGGACGTCAAGCACACACCTTAGCCTAGTCAAACGCACCTCAAAGTGAACATTTTTGGACTTCATGTCGCTGTAGATGGACGCGTTGTCGAGAATGTGGTAGCCGTGGCCAATCCGCTCCGCGAACATGTCGTAGACGGCCTCACTGACCGACGCCGCGCTGCCGTTTTCGCCCGCATGGACAAGACAATGAAGACCGCAGGCCTTGGCTTCTCGCAGGGCGTTCTTTATTCGGTTGTCGGTGTTAGTGCCCGTGCAGCCTTTGTCGTCGCCTAGAATAAGTCATAGAGTGTAGAGGCCCCGATATGAGTCACGCGGCACACCTGGGCTGTCCAGTGCTCTGGCCAAACACTAACCACGCAGAGGGGGAATTTAGATGACATTTCGGTTTATCAGATGACTCATCCCAGTGTGTGTGTGCGTGTGTTTGAGTCCGTCAAAGGCTGTGTATTCCAGCGAACCTCAGGGATGATGCGACAAGGGAGTATTTTCGACCAGCAGAACTGTCGATTGCACGAATCCCTAACTGACTGGACGCATGGAATAAGTGGTAAGGGTGGAAAATCACAGGAACGCTTCAGCCACGTGGAATTGTCACGTCAGTGAACACATTTTGTGAGATGTGGGAGCGATTTATTTTCACACTGGAACATACCCAGTAAAGGTGTCAATAAGGTCTACAAAACACGTGGGAGTCTAGCACGTAAACATCCGACGAAACTGCTTTTCAACCAATGGAATCATCTGGATTCGCGGAGGAAAAAATATTTACTTCACAATAAGATACACTGAAAATCAGATCAAAACAAGCACTCAAACTTCCGGGTTAATAAACGAATATTCGAGCAGCTGGCGTTAGGGTACAGAACGCACACGTAAGTAGCAATGGTCATTTCGGTATAAGTAGAAAAAGCCATTAAGACTTCAAAGACAACCAGTTGTTAGCTGCCACGCACTGTCTGGAATTCTGGGTCTCTCTTAATTATCCAAATCCTGTTAACATAACTGCATTAGTTTAATGAAAAAAAAACTACTGGAAATTGGGTTTGTAAACCCACTTGAGCTCAAAACAACTTGAGAGAACTCTGGAAGGAAAATTCATCATCACCGATGCTAAACTTCGTTACAATGTAGCCATGATCCTGTAAGACGCATTTGTAAATACGTACAGTGCGAGACTTTATTTGTTTCCGAGGCGGTGTGAACACAAGAGTTCCCTAAAGCTCTTTATGAAAGCGCGAATAGGATTTCGCCAAGGACCTCGGTTACCTGGGGATGTGACGCGTGGCCATTAATCTACCGGCATCGCCGAATCAACTACTTCCGGGATAGTTCAAGACAGTGCTACTTGGCGACGCAGTAACAATGGAAGATATGTGTAGATTTAAGTGGGGGTTATTGGTGGAAGGCTCGTAGTTAAAACCACTATTTGATATTTAATTCACCAATCCCTTGTCAGAAGAGCCTTCGGCTTTTACTATCACGATAACGCCACTAGGGCGTGTACGCACATTCAAGCACCTTGGGAATCAAGTGGCCAGGACGATCAATAAGGCTTTTCGACGGGGCTACATAAGTGGACACGTCGCAACCGGTTGTACGCAGACCCGATTACCAACGCCGGTGGGGTATCTAATCGACTTAGGGCTAAACCGCCTGTATTAAGCTACTCGAGTGAAGAGGCCTAGAGTGCAACACGTAGAAGCCAAATTCATCTAGGTGGTCTTAATGCAGGGAACTACCTTAGCACACCCAAATGTGTTCTGTGAATAAATAATGAGGTAACTTGAGGGACGTCACTGACACAAGCATTCTTCGTGTTCCGCGTACTTCACCTCAAGGGCTTAGCCCAAACAGCATCTGGCAAAGTAACGGAAATTTTTGGAACTCATCCATCCAAGCCAAACTTGGACAAAGGAAGACAACCATCGAGAACGCGTGAGCAACTCTACCAACACAAAATCTGTCCTTATTTTGTCTCCCATTTTCTGTGTGGTAAACTGCTTCGCTGATCTACCTACTAGTTTAATAAAAAGAAAGGAATAAGGTTCTGGATTAGAACCCACTGAGTCAAATTATTTGAACCTTTTAAAGGTACCTACGCGCAAATTTCTGTCCATCAGCTAACGGAGTCTGTTTAGCAGAATTCCAAGAAATTTACCGAACAAGCAAGCCCAGCTGATTAGGCAGAAATTCACATCTACAAGGTGTATGGCATTAAGTGGTGCACCGCGGCTCTGAATGGATGGGACTGTGTGGCAATAAATCGTTGGTGCACCGAACCATCAGAGAAACCCTGTAAATGGCCTTGCTAAGAGCTTCGGTGGGCATTTGAACGTGGGAATGCAACTGCCGTTCTTTCTTCAAAACCAGACCTCGAAAAACTTTCGGTATTTGTGAATTTTACACATCAAATATTCGACCCGCAGAAATCAAACAGTGTTAACGTCGCACTTGAAATGCAAACTTCACTCGCAACGCAAATACGGCCATCTTTCTCACTGTCTCGCGTTTGAGTAACATTGGACCTTTCGAAGTAAAGCTGCACAAACGTGGCTGTGCATTCCGTTTGAGAAAACGCACACAAATGCAGATGATTAGTTACATAACTCATTTCATGTAGGGTAGATTTCAGTAGTTTAACCATTTTTAGGGAGCTACCACCCAAATGAAGATAAATTTATTCCCTGGAAAGTCCTACAGCGTGAAGTTGATTACTCAGATCGGAGCTACAAACTTGCGGAATCAACTTAAGATCTGGATGCATGCGACATTTTC
>UXSR01000472.1:0-31286 GCA_900604375.1 Mesocestoides corti
GGGGGGGGGGGGGGGGGGGGGGGGGGGGGGGCAAAGCGTCGCATCCCAAGACGTCATTCGCGCGACGGGGATATCTTGGCGTGCACCTCGTCAGATGGCATCTGGTCGTAAACAAACCAGGACCTCCTGTTTGCGTGTGACGTCCGGTTTGTGTACCTGACCTACTTGGGGGACTCCAATTTTCGCGCCAGTGTTAATGTCATTTAAAATTTAAAATGATTCAATAGCTCTGCTCTTTGTGCGTGATTTTGAGGTTCTAGGGTTAAGGCAAAACTGTCCTCCACTTTACTTATTCGACACTCAAATCGATCCATAAATTTGGCAATACGAAGGTGCCCGTCTCCACCTACCTACTAGTGGTCCGGATGGCCAACAATGTCGCCGTAATTAGGAAGTATCTCGAATCTTTATTCAGTTTGTTTAGCGACCAACGAAGTCACCACGCCCTCAGCCCAATTCCCACCAAACAGAAATCGCCAATCAGACATCCTCGTTTTACACATCGGCAATGTTTAAAAAGCGTCAATTTGTTAGAATTATCTGCCCAGGAATGTGTTCAATGTCTCTAACAGTAATTCACACAAGTGGAGAGAACTTAAAGGCATGCAATATGACCCAGATAGGCGAGCTGGATTTTCAACCCTTAAAATGTGGAGAGTGGCCGCGTTGTTTTGTTGAGGCTCTATGCCGTTCACGCCGGTGTGGTCACAAGATTTCGGCAACTCGGTGGCCTCATCGTGATCTTTTTTCAAGTACTTGCACTACTCTGATATCGAACTCCGCGAGGGGAACAGAAAGCACGCTCTGTGAAATGCGTTTTCGCCTCTCCTCGGCGTGGCTTACGCAGTAAACAAAGCAAATTGCGTCGCCAGTGATTCGATCACATCACCGGACGTCGAGAGGATGCACCTTCCAAATAAAACACGCAACTTTTGAGAAGCGAAACACTTAAAATTGATTTCTTGCAACAGCACGAGGTTACGCTGTCCAGGTACCCAAAGTACTCAAAATTTCTGTAGACTTGCTTATCTTGAGTCCTGGGTATACTGAGTCTCTGAGTAACAGTTTGCATTGTCCTACTAATAGATTGTTCGAATAATATATTAAATAGGACAAATTCGATAGATTTTGTTTGAAATCTCCGTGACCCTCGCAATTCAGCTAGGCTACCCGGTGAGTGCAATAATTTTACTTCTAATCTTGCAAATCTCCAAACAAGCCGTCACCATCCATCCCACCCAAGGCGTATGTAAAGAATTTCAATCTTTGTACAGAAATAAGTGCTTGCGCTAACTTTGCCCGCTTTTATCTTCTCTTATCCCAAGTTTCGATATGACCTTAATCTGGATGATACCTCACTTATTTTTGTATGATAGCTTGCCTCGAGGCAATTTCTCAGCAAAGTTTTTAGACCTACTTTTGCACATTGGAAAATTTGACTGCCTTTTCGTGAAACTATTCCACGTGTTACCTGTCACTAGATGAGTTATGGGACTGCACTTTAGTTTAAATGATGTAGACCACTAAGACCACTTCTCTGTACTGAATGCACAATCAAATGGCCATAAAAACAGGTACAACCATTTCATTTACTGCTCGAGGTTTGTTTTTGAAATGCCACTGATCCTGGTAACGAGGGGGCCTGTGTTCTTTCCTAAGTTTTCACAATATATTTGTAGTTAACTCGGAATCCGTCACCACAACAGGATGCTTACTAGATATTTCAACTACTTTCACCGCTCCGTTTGTCAGTAGAACCGATTCATCTACTTAGTGAGGAGACGATTGCATTAGACGATAGGAAACCAGATAGAGACATCAATAATAAGCGAAAACCATCAGTGATGATGAAGTCAGCTAGCTCTTTTACGCAGCAAGGACCTCCTAGCGGCCATGCCTTATGGTGAAGACGAACTGCATGGTGTGGATAGTTAATCCTTTATCTAAAGCATCGTCAGTGGCACGTTAAAGATAAAAATCACGAGGCCTTTCTTCTTCTACACTTTCAAATGATTCCTTAGTCGCACTTGAGTCACCGAGCCATGTCACAATGTTGCGGCTTCCAAGACCGTGTTTTCAAACACACTTTCATTGGAGTGGATCAAGTCTGAAAAACAAGCTGCTGTCTAGTGAAGGCTTAAAAATAGCCTCCACTCAACACATTAGTATGTGTGAGTGTTCAATTAAAAGCGATAAGGTGTTTAAGGTCAATCGAAAAACAATAACTTTTGTTTTTTAAAAAGGGTTTTACCCACGGTTTACCAAAGTTGTTTTGGATGTGCATGTGCCCATTATATAAATCTGATTTCCGCGACATCAAATCGGCTTAAGTAGTACCAAAATACCCAGAGTGAATTTTGTTTTGATGCGAGTGCCTGCGCATTCCTATTGTATGCTGTGGACCGATAAAACTGAAAGCACCCAGAGACCAACGGCAGTGGGGGACTTGATCATTAATTGAGGTGCGGGGCTCGAGTGTACATTCACAGAAAATATGTAGACGTACGAAAGTGTGAAGTCGGAAGGGTTGGAGTTAGTATGTATGATAATGAGAGTCGGATTTAAAGATTACATAACGTACGATAGGGAGAAGGTGTTGTGTAGAGACTAATCGAATGACATTAAGAGGCGTTTGGCTTGAAACCATTTACGTGACTGATAGTTATAAGTGACAGAGGGGAACTGATTCACTAAATTGAGGCGATACTAATTCCAACCAGTTGACAGCATTGTGGGGAGTATTTATACAGACAGCAAAAATGAATTAAGATATTGAAAACTAGGTATAGTAATATTTCTCATACACTGGACCCAGATAAGATCACCATTGTGTAGTCAACCCACATTTAACAGCTAATGCAAATGAAATCACCATTCCGCCTAAGGGGATGGGAAAGGTGTACGTAAGGTATGTTTCTGGTGAGTTGGCATAAATTAACGTCTTTTCGGGGGGGTTGCAGTGCACGATATAAGTGAGTGTTGCCACAGTTGCAGGACAAAGGTCATTGAGATGTCCTCAAGGCTAAGGGACGAGCCTCGTTGACAGTACATATGTAGGAGCTGTTTTAAGCAAGCTGAAAAGCGAGAATCGCTGACTCACCAGTTGTTTGTCCAATAGCTGCGCCTAGGGATATTGGTTGTCTACACTTGAAGGAGGACGTGGCAATCTGGGGACTCTGAAGTGCAATTGTTGGAGCACATAACCGATTATGCTATAAAAGAGTATCCATCTCGCTGAGTATTATATTCTTTATCCGAACACGTAAAGGGCGAATGCATGCCTCGCTCCACCACATCAACAGTATTAGTGCACAACGAGGAGCCACCCTTAACTGGATCTGTTTCAAGATACTACATGTGCATGTTTCCTATTCCAAATGGCACAAAGTTTAATACAATAGGGGACACATAAGTTATTTGCTGTTTACAATCGTCCTCGATTAACAATTTCCAAGCAACCTCTCACAACCCCGGCTATGCTTCATCAATGGACAACGTATGCCATACGTTCAGCGTTCAACGTATGCATTCGGTTTTGCCACCACAACTTTTATCCCCTACTATTTGTCGAACTTTTTGACTCAAATGAAAGTGACAGTGTATAAGTGAAACCAAGGTAATTTGCCATGAGTTATGGTGATAGCTTTAAAGAGCATTTCAACAATTGAGATTCCAACGAATTAATATTGCACCGGAGTCACAGCTCTCCGAATTTCCAGGTCAAAGTGAAGATTTCCCGCAGATGCAAATTCCACATTTGAATTCATGTACACAAGTCACACCTTAGACTACAACACATATTATGGAGTGAACAAAACGGCAGTATAGGTGACAAAGCAACTGCGATCCACGATATATGCTCAAGTCGGGCCCGATAGTTTGGGACTCGAGCACTGCCTCTTGAGTGATATGCAATCTAGCGCCATCATGGTGAAAGGCAATGCCTTGTCGCTGGACCAAATTTTGACGGTTTGCTTGGGTTTCGACACCGTGTTGGGTGAGTTGCTATTAGCTCTTCTCCCCACTTATTGTTTGGTCGTGTACCTATGCAATTCCACTAGGCACCCTATAACCCTTTCGTTGGATGCATTTCAGCCTCTGCTCTAACATTTCCATATTTTTTCCATATGATGCTCTTGTTCAATCCTCATCTTCACGTCTGACTTGATCCGCAAAAGCCTTGTTTTGTTGGTAAGGGAAGAGGAGAATGGCTATGGAAACAAGGTTCGCTTATTCCGTTCTGTCAAAAGCAAAGAACCTATGTATCGAGTTTTAACGTGTGCCCAAGTTGCTTTAAATTGCTAAATACTGTCGAACTACCAACACTTTGTGGTAGAGGCACGAAGACCGATGACGGATGCTCCAACTTTTGGATGATGGGAAACGCAATTAGTTGGTACGACCAACCCTCCAAGCCTCCAAAGGTCCCCCGCCCTCAATGTCAAATAGCTGTGCCTCGGTCACGGTTTTCCAAAACGTGGGTGTCTGGTCCTAGTTTGTGGAAGCACATAATTTTACGTGGCTGGTTATAAACAGTCGGGCAATCTTTGTTGGCGATTTGCGCCAGTGACATCTTTATTTTCGCGTAGAACTGTAGGCAGATTTGGAAGTTTTTTGCATTGGAAATTGCTCCGTCCCTAAGTTCTTTCTGGATTCCAACTTAAAACATGCTACTCAGAAATTTCTAATGATCCCATGAAATATGCGGCAGTACCGAACGGGTTACATCATGAGTTTGATCATTCTTCGTTGACCCTGTTCCACAGTTAACTGGCCCAAACAAACTATAAATGTCCAAACTAACATAAATCAGAATAATTAAGGTCAGTAACCTGCATTTGATTAATAATAAAAAATGAGTATTTGTATAGTTTCAGTGTAGATGTGGTATATTCACATTTTTTGCACCCCGAAAACCCCCAAAGGACAACGGAATCGCAGCAATCGAGAGGTGATCTGAACTCCAGGGTTCCTCTCTGATTACCTAAGTGCTCAGCCCAAAACCTAAATCTATCGGTCACTATGCGGAAGTGATGGACATCATTCATCTCTAAGATATCGAAGCTCTTTTAGGAAGTTTACCTCATACAGGCAGACGCCTTATGCGTACTAGCTACTTCAGACTTTTTTATAAAATGGTAGATTTAAACTGAGAGTGCCATAAGTTCTGACGAACCAAATTGCTTGGCGAACAGCAAAAGCAAACTTGTACGTTGTGAAAAACACTTCCACCGTTGAACAGTGTCCTGGACGCCGAAAATTACAAACCTATTTCACTTGGAACAGTGTGCCTGCGATAGAACCAGCATTGCCGTTCCCGAAAGTGTATCACTCTGCCTGTAAGAAAAATACGTAATAAGGAAATCGCCACACATCCCTTAAACTCTCTGAATCATCGTCCGGTTGGTACATTAGCCAGAGAAGTCAAATTAAGACTAAGTTAAAAGAATTTTAGGGTGACTTCGAATGCTACAGCAAAAACCCTAAGAGGTCAAAATAAATACTGCAATCCTATATTTATTCCCCACGAATACAGCTGATTTTGAAGGTGAAAATTGCCGCTGAAAGGTATTTAACGTTCCCGTTCTTAATAGAGATTGAAATGAATCCAAAAAAATCTGAAAAGGTTCCTAATTAAAACAGGAGACCTGTTAAGATCACTGTTTTAATTAGAACTCGCTTTCCTTCTACGCGGTAATGTGAATTCCAAGAGTTTATAATGACGGTGGTTGTGTTTCAAACCCATGACTTATTTCACCCTTCTTCTGAATCTGGGAAGTCCAATATCATAATTATCGCTGGAATTAACGTTTACTGTATTGGTAATGTTACAGTCTGAACTTCATCGAGAGTAAGCACTGCACAAAATTTTTGGAAAAGCATCGCTTGTTCATTTGCCAAACCCAGTAGGTTTGATTACTTATGTTACTCTCCAAACAGCCATAAAGTACAATTTCATCTCGCCCTGCACATCATGTGAAGGATGACACAGAACCACGGCCATGGATTCACTTAGATAAAAGTACATCCAGTTTTAGAGTTGAACCTGACTTCAAGAGGGGTAAAGCACCGTGTTTGTCTCACTCTAATTGGGCACTAGGTCGCAACGGTTATAAAAGACTTGCAGGCATTCTGGGGCGAAGCTGTCAAATAATTGTCCGCGTCGGACTGTGAAAGTTCTTGGCACGAAAGCATGTCTGTACACAGCCGAAGTTTTAGGCATAGGTTCAAGCGTTTTGGTGTTCTTTAACTTATTACTTAGCGACAAAATCGTCAATATATTAGTAAATATTTAGAAACATTTACCTAGCGGTAATACCGTGTCTTATTGACATTCAGACAGAGAACCAAAGCAAGGGATCGTAAAGTGGCTCAAATCAGAGCTCAGTGGATTGCTTCAACACCAGAGACGGAATTGTGGTTGAATTATCTCAAAACCATTTGAGCAGTGAAGTTCAGTGTTCCCAAAACTATTTATCAACGTGTTCACTCATTACTCGCATATGAAGCAGAGGAAAAGGTTCACCAGATTTCCTACTAATGTTATAATTTTACAGGGTAGAACTACGTGTCTAGATCCGAAACACTACAATTGTGGTTGAAAATCCCAAGCATTGATGGTGGTTGTGGTGAAGAGTCCCAGACCATTTAGCTAATAGGCATAGACAAAGATGTGTTACGGCGTCTATGATGCGGCATTTTAATTATGCTTAGTGGCTTGGCATTCGAGAAAGGACACAGCTCACTATGCGCGCAATTTAAGACTGGAAACCAGTGATTAATTGCTAAAATGTTCTTCCCCTGAGGGGCAGACTTCACACATGATACAGAGGTGTTTAAATCACGATAGAACAGTATTTAACTAAAAGGTTATCTTATGAGGAATAGGAGATGTCATTGTTAATGTCAACGAAAGGCTCAACGCCTAACTAGTCGCCTCGCATGTTTGTTGTCTCCCAATTAAAAGTTTTTTGAAGTGTCGTGTGTTGGTGCCGTCGGGTGACGTTTATTATGTCAGGGCTTCGTGATAAATGTGCCCTGGAGAAGGGTATGTGATGAACTGAATCCACATAGTCGGGCATGCGTCCCAAGAAGCCAATGAGCCTGTTGGTATTTTCAGCACTGGTGCGAGTCAAGAAGGCCGCATGGTGCTTACACGTCGGTGAGTGTGCAATTCAACAATTTTAATTATTATTCCCCGAACACGTGCGCTGTAGCCTAAATTAATGGTTTTGTTCCCCCATCCTGTTTCTGTCAATGTCGACTTGGCCAAAGGACTAGTTTAAAAGGCCAAACAAACCTAGGGCAAGCACACGAGATTAAAAGTAAAAATAGTTATAAAGTCAGGTGCAATTAAAAAAAATAGATTCAGTGATGGCTATTCCATTGCTTGAGGATTGATGCAATATTTATTACCAACTGGCTTTTAACACAAACACGTTCGATTTGAGGTATAGCCATTGTGAATCATTGTAAAAATAGGAGAAATTCACCAAATAAGTTGCCTAACACGCTTGGTATTACAGGTCTACTACGTTGTTTGCATCATTCTTCACAAATTTACCCAAACCTTTTACATACTTATATGAGAGTTTGCATAGTGAGCAAAAGTAAGGTTGGGGAAAATTGTACCCCATACATTGGAGGTCGTTGCAAGCGGTCTTTCAAATTTGCACATGCTCTAAAACCACCCAGCTGAAGTTTTTGGCGCATTGCATCTAGGCTCCGCTGAGATTACCCCCAAGTCGGTAGTGGAATATTACAGCAAACAGTGATACTTTTTCTTACTAGATTCAGATTCCTAATCACTAAAGGGGGCCAACGTAGTTGTGTGATCGAGTTATCGTTGTTGCGGTAACGTTTAGCGTGCACACGATGAGCGCTAACTCCTGTCCCGTCTTCACTTTCGCGTGTTCGCGCTGAAACGCCAAATGCCACGTACGTACTTACGCGCACACGGCGGATCACATGCCTTAGCACGCGCACGTGACAGGCGTGTGCGTGTCCTCGGTTTTGGCACGGCGTGCATCAACGCGCATGCCCCCGTCTGCCGCATGTCTCACTTTCGGGACATCAATACAGACAATAAAAGTAGATTAAGCCAAGTCGAGATTTGAACACATCGGCTTTTGACGCTTTTTCACAGGTTTCCTTGTTTATTCACCCAAAATTTTCTTGCTAAGGCTGAATCACTGGGCCCTAATGACGAGATCTTGCACGTTTATAGTCAGTGGCCACGAGCGAGTCGTAAAATCCAGGTAATAATGAAAAACAATGCCCGGAAATTTAAATTTCCAGCTTTAAAAGTGACCAGAGTGAGTTTTATGCGTACTATGTAAATGTAGACCCATTACCTTGACAGGACTACGCACGTGTTATGGGACAGCAGACATCATAGGCAGAATCGGAACACAAATATGCTTTCTGTCGGACAGTACGTTCCAAAACTTGAAGACATAACTACATCACAGGACAAAATTCGCACACGATCGTTCACATCCATTTCAAAATAGCCAATAACACTTAGGGTTAAGAGAAAATAGGTGAAACAATATGCATTATATGCATACTCCTGGCTTGAGACTCTAATCACAGAAGCCTGTGCACTTGAAGTAAGCCTTCCCCAGACCCGCTGGTTGTGGCAACTTGCCCTCGCTGCAGATCCAGACTGTGCCGGCGCGCTGCACCCTAAATTGGCCTTCAAAGAAGAAATGGAAATCCAACAAAGGGGGCTTGGGCGAAAGTGGTCACTGGGAGAAGCTGTGGAAAGACATGGTTGTGTACGTGCACGGAGGCATAATTTCGTCGTGAACGGGCACCGAAACTCCTCTGCGTCTCCTTACCACACAAAGGTTAGTCAGCTTGGGAAACATTTGGAAACTGTGCAGGGTGTATTTGGTGCCGAATGCGATTTAGACTATCCACTCAAGAACCACGCTGTAGGGGGTCAAGTGTACATGGTACCGTGAGTGGGTCCGCCACGGAGCATTGATCACAACTGAGGCCCTGCTAAGTTACAGTTGGATGCTGAAATGAAGTGGTGTCATGTATTCCCGTGGTAACTTGTGTCACTTTGAGCTGAGAATAACTCATTCACCTAGTATCCCGACATGTCAGAGGGAGTTGGTTGTCGTTTCTTGTCCTTCGACAACTATTTACACAAGGGATGGTTAAACGAGAAAGGACGGATTGGGTCAGAGCTTGAGTAGGTATTTCTCGTTAAAATGTGATGATTTCACTAAACGGCATCAGTGAAGTCAGTCACCTTCGTCGGGGTGCCAGAAAGTGTAAGGGGATAATCTGAAAGAAGGAGGAGATGCTGAACGCGTGGGTGCTCATAAAGCTGCTGAGGAACCACTAGGAGCACTTGAAACCTTTGTCTCTTCCAGTCCCTTCATGGAGGCAGAGAGAAGGCAATCGCCGCGGATCCGTCGGAAGGCCATCATCGTCTGTGGGTGGCCAGGAGAAGGAGCCGAGTTGAGTTGGGCGCTGGTAGAGGACGGCGAGGCCGACGCCTCATCAACTCACCTCTGGTTTTCTCTTCTTCCCACTCACAGCACCTCGTGTGTCACGGCCGCCGTCGCCGTCGTCGTCGTCGTTTTCCTCCCACGTCGTCATGGATTGCCAGAAGGTAGGCAAGTACCCAATGCGCGAAGGCATGTTGAACAGTTCACACGTTCATGCTAAGCGAAGGAGCTTGAGGTCACCATAGGAAATGTGACACTGGTACCCCTAATTGGGGTGATTGATGTGTGCATAGTCTCTCTGGGGTTTCGACGTGTCAGCAAACTGAAAACTGGCGTTCGATTAGGGAGGCATGCTATTGAAGGGAAGTTAGGGTTTTTTGTCACGGGGAAAGTAGCTTTAGGGTAAACTGGTAGGGCAGTGGATGAGCTTATTCGGTTTCTTCACTCCCATTGGGCACGTTGTCGTGGCGCACAGACGTGGTCTTGTCGATACCTTCATGCATTGCTGACATATGCGCGTGGCGATTCGGCTCCACCCCGGTCGGTGGCGCTAACCTTGCGTAAGCCGAGTTGTACGAGCCGGGGACAGGGGCCTGTAGGCCGAAGGGTGTCATGGTGCTTTCTGACGTGCCTTGACGAGGCTCTCTGTTTTGACCACACAGGCGATCTTTTGATCACTGCTGCGTCGCGTGAAGGCCATTGGTTGATTTGTTTGCCTACCACTTTCCGAGTGTTGAGGGCGTTGTTGTACTGCTTCCGAAACCCCTTGAACTTCAAAACGAGTTAACCAGTTTGGAGTTGAGGAGTTGTGGGAGTCCAGGTGTGAGGGCATGATGTGCCAAGTCAACGTAAATGCTGCTTCACTTGGATGAGTGTCCGTTTTGAAAGGCAGGCTGAGATAACGTGTTGCCCTTTCCTACGGCTTAACCGTGCTTCGATGTGTGGGCAGCATTTTTATCTGTGCCACCTCGGTGAGTCTCTGGTTTGGTGCAAGTGGTGGATTTCAAAATGATAATGAGATGCAAGCAACTACTATGACTTTGTCCGTAGAATGGATAAAATTAAGTTAATCTGCAAGGTGTCACACAGTGTTTTGAGCCAAGTCAATGGAAATGAGCTTGAGTAGGAGCCTGCTACTTCTATTGCCACTACTACCATGATTGCTGCATTTGATAAAGTCAGGAAAGCCTTGGAATGCGTTGGTGAATCTAGGGTAACGAGGCTGTGCGTTGCGGAACACACCAACATCCCGAAATTAAGGTGTTGCATAATAAGTTTAATGCGATTTGAGACTTCTGCAAGGTATCTTCTTTTGGTTGGCAGAGTTCATTGGGTTATCGTGGTTACAAGCCTAGCACTTAGAGCTACACCCGAGGCAACAAGGCGAGTGGTCACGCGGATCGCGGACGAAGTGTTGCTACCAGATACGGATTCGGAGCTTTTGCTTCAATCAGTAGGTGGGATCTCGACATCGGTTGGGTTGCATTGTTTGATCGAAGCTCCTTGTCGCTTACCTTTGCGGAACCAGTAGTGCGTCCTGAGGTAGCGCAGAGCTTTCCAAAACTCGAACGGGATCAAAATGGCATCTGAAGGTTGCATGCGTCGATGGCACTAGGTGGGCAAGAGCTGTGGTCTCTTGACCGGCATATTTGTGTTGCGCTGCAATGCTGCCCAATTCACTAGACGGGGTGAAAGTGTTAACCACATGAGTGACAAATGATTTGAGGACGAAACCTTGCTGTTTAATTAAACCATCCGTATGAGTTATGGCCTGGTGTGCATGTGGGTTTCTTCACCTAACATCCCAAAAGATTGCTTGTTCACTGTATTCATGCCACAATACTGTTTTTTCGTCTTTGTAGATTATCTGATTCCCATGACGTTGAAAAAGAAGACGACGAAGATGAAGAAGTGAAAGTGAGAGATTTTCCTAGCGCAACGGAAGATGATTCTACAGAAAGTAGAGAAGAAGAAGAAGAAGTTGATCATCAACTTGGCCCGGTTCACGAATTTCGCAATGAACTTTGCAGGAGGTCGTTCACGAACTCAGTTACTTCTTCTGTGTTCGGGAAGTCCATAAGCCGATTTGTCAGAAAGACGTCTTTCCTTACTCATCACCCGCCATCAAGGGCATCTTTCAGCGACAAGCGACATGCTGGGCACATTCGATATCCCAAGGACCACCGCCTGGTAAAGCTGGCGCGACGCGACTTGGTTAGTAATGCATTTC
The DNA here is from genome assembly GCA_900604375.1 of Mesocestoides corti. NCBI lineage: Eukaryota > Metazoa > Platyhelminthes > Cestoda > Cyclophyllidea > Mesocestoididae > Mesocestoides > Mesocestoides corti. Next base: position 11,698 of record UXSR01000472.1, read on the forward strand.
CGTTGTACCCAACTGCACAGTTGGGAACTTCTATTTCTCATTCGATTATTTTCAGCAGTGATCTGATTTTCAGTGCTGCGTTTTGGGACATTTGTCATTTGCTTTGCATGGTTTTACTGACATAGAATCGGCGCTAGGCCTAATTAAAAATAATGATTTTGTAGAACAATTTTCTTTCTATCCGACGACATTGGTACCTTATGCATAGACCTAGGAATTAGAAAACATCACAAACCACTTGGTAAGCTAATGGGATCTATTATGTCTGATTGTACGTATGCGTTTAATTGGTAGATTTAATAATCTGAAAATCGAACAAGACTATTTGCACTTTACTAACAAGTCTACCCCTTTGTTAATAGGCTGCAGCGCGTCGCAACGCGTCGGATGCCATCATCGATCACCACTCCCCGTCTACACGAGGGCACAAGACGATTCTTTCGTCCATCAAGCAATCTAGCCGTGTTGGACGTCGAGAGGGACAGAGACGATCCACGCCAAGGAAAATGAGGGCCAACGAAAGGAATGGAGACACTGAGGATAATGGAGTTGAGGAGTGGGAGGAAATGTGTGGGGTCCCCAACAGATGCAAAAGACCCCGCGGAACTGTACAATGGATCGCTTGTGATAATTGCAACGTTTGGTATCACCAAGTCTGTGTCGGTATTATGTCCACTGACAAAGTAGGTGTTTATTAATGGCTTTACTGTATACTGTCATCTGTTTATGGATTTAAACTGTCGAATCACTAAATTTTTTGCAGCCCTCCGTTCATGGTCTGGTATGAGTACGTGTAATTCATAATGAGAATTCTAAATATACGCCAGTCATTATGGTGTGGATCAAAATACATGCAGCCACTTAAAAAGCTGAAGCCAACAGAACCACCCCGCCAAAGGCCTCGAACAATTTCTGTTCGGAGTGATTTTGTACAGTCCAAACTCATTCAACAAGACCTGAATGCAGTGATGATTCAGTGAAGATTAAAGTCGATGCGGCCAGTGGAATCATTGTACTTGGTTCTAACGGTTAGACTTCACTATGAGGTGTCGAACGTACGTCGTGTGTCTTGGGAAGCGCACTCTCCTCGCCGATGAAGTAAAGCCCCACAGCACCAAAGGCGAAGCCCTGGAAGAGGTACCTTTCTCTGCAGCCCTAACCAAAGCACCGCTTAACATGTAACGACTCGACGTTACGCGGTTTATGAGCCGACAGTTTCGATGGTGATGCGGTTGTAGAATGTAATCTGTGTCCACAATAGATCTAAGTTCCTAATCCACGCATTTTCGTTTCACAATGATGCTCCAATTCACGATCCTACGTGACTAACATCTGAGCAGGCATTATTTCCAAGCTAATTAGAAGGTGAAATCAACGGGAACCACTTTTCTCTACACCACACCAAGTAGTACCAGTATCCACGTTGCAACCGTTTGGCGATGTTATGTATGAGCATACTTCTGGAAACGCAGGAAAGCCGTTGGAACATGGCGTGATGCACAATTTGTTTAATCATATTACTCATTCTTGGTACGATTCTTTTGATTTCAGGCGGGTAGTCCATTACTTGTCTTTTTTTCTTCGTAACGTGCTCCTCATCCATGCGAATTTTGTTCTACATTATGGTTCAGTTATTAGATTACAAGCACCTGAGATTGTCTGCTCTGTCATCACGACAGTGGTAGTTGTGTGCGTAATCGTGTTAAGAAACTAGTAGTTGATTTAGTTGGCCAATTCCCTACATTCTGTTGTGAGAATAGTGCAGTTTGGGATGGCCCAATTCCGGGAACGAATTAGACCAGAGACAGAAATGCGGCAAACATTTAAGACATCTGTTGTAATGTCGTAAAATGCATTCAACTATTTATGTTTTCTAAGTTGAGCACTAGTACTGTCGCCTTTTACTTAGATTAGGTTGTTTACGTGGGTTATTTTGCCGTGCTTCGTACTGAAAATTGGGACCACCGTTTCATTTTTCTGCACAAAATTCGTCTCCTTCGTGTAGCCACTCGCTTGAGGTCCAAAGCCGCTAATTTTTGAAAACTCCTAAACCTATATAACTTGTAGGTTCTTTGTTTCAAAATACTGTTCCACCTAAAAAACTGAGTAGCTGTGAAGCACACATTTATCTCTCCTGCGTCTTCTGTCAGGTTCTTTTCGTTTTAGGTCCCCGATGTTTACATTTGCGTGACCTGTGAGGATGAAGCGGTAGCTAAGGAGCACCCACGGTCTAGTAGCGATCAGTGTAATCCTCACACTGAAAACGATCAGGACACATCACACAATTCCATTTCTGTTGAAGGTGAAAAAAAACCACGATTCTATCCTCACCGTTTCTGTGATTTGAGATGCTAAGTCTGTCACTCTTTCAGGTGCTCAGGCATCGCCGAAGAGCCCAACTGCAGAATCGGATGATCAAACTATGGACTATAGGCCTCAACAAAAGCGACCAAGAAATGTATCACCACAGACATCAGAAATTACAGGTGATTTATTTTTTATGCCATCTCATAAGGAAATTGCAATCGGTTACTCCATTGAAATGACATAATTATTTCCTCTTTTCACGTGTCGATTTTACATCATAGCGTAGGTGAATTTATACCAAATGGACATGACTTCTGTAATTGCCCGCGCACACTTCTCACCATTCGTAAATTTTAGGACTGCAAATCGTTTTTAGTTATAATTACTTGTGACCCGTAATGCAGTGGCTTATTTATTGTCTAATTTGGAATGTACAGTTTGCAAGTTCAGAAGTAGCAACATGTGTTGAATTCGACCCTAATGCACTGCGAATCGTAATGTGTTTTCGTCAACCCTTGATAGAACAAGAAACATCAATGCAATTCTGCCCGGGTGAGAGCACGGGTGCCAACGCCTTACTGCAGGCGATTGCTGTGCTTGAGGCCCAACCGACGACACAGCAGAAGGAGGCAGCGACAGAAGCAAACAACAATCCTGATCCTCTACTTGTCGAGAAACCCAGCGTGGACAATTAGACTTCCAGGCGATAAACCAACTGCACATAATGCGTAGGCCCAATTTGTGCTCTCGTTTATTGTCGCTTTACTGAAGTCTCAGGCAACGGCTTCAATCGACAAGTTATTTGTTTTATGAGGCCAGATTAGGATAACACGCCGTGCCAGTATGCGTCCGGTACTCATTACTACTAGTTCCTTTGCATCAAACATCCGGAGTCCCTTATTACTCGTGAACTGATTGCACTCAAGTGATTTAAGTCTTTGTCAAATAATGTTGGTCAACCGACATTCTCATAAAACAAATTTGAAGACTTCAAATTTTGTCATTTGTGAACTTTATCAAAGAGATTGCAACCATTATTAACCGAGATTACCCTCATGGAAGAGATATGAGCAAGATCCACTTTGCTGAATTACTGCTCTACACCCTCTGACAAAACCCTTACTCATACAAACTTTTTTCTCTTTAGGCGCTCACCATTTGATGGATTTGAATACGGCAAAGCCTTTTCAAGTGTACAATTTTGCTATCCACTCTTACCCCCGTTAGAGTCTGCATACAGCATGCAGGCTTCTATATGGCCCATTATCTAATTGGTAAACTTTTGCTATAACATTCACCTGCCGCTTTGTTCTGCTGGAATGTTTATTTAATGCGTAATGCAAAAGATTTTGAGATAGCATTGGTGTTTAAGGTTGTCAACAGCCTCAAAATGATGTTGAGTGTAAGTAGGGAATTAATCTGTGTCCCTAGTTATTCTTCAAATATTTGGTTCTTTCAAACTGCATACCTTTTATGAGTTTTGTAAGAAAAGAACAGCCACAGATCAGTGAACCACGATTGGCTTAGCCATGGCCTTAGCTCCCTTTAAGAACTTTACTTTAAACTCTTTACTAGGCGGGTGAATCAGTGGTTGTTCGGTTAAGGAACTCACCTTTGATAGATTTCTAACTTTTCATGAAGTTGCATCTAATTAATTAATAAGGCAAAGCAAGCGTGCATTTCAACTTGCACAATCCCTCCAAATGAATATCAACAAGGAAGTTCCGGAGAAGTGTGTTGTTATGACAACAAGGAAAGACCGCTTTGAGTGCGTTGAGCCTACGCCCGTTTTCTCTGTTTGCTATTGATGATGTGTTTGATGTAGTATTCTCCGGCTCGATACGAAGAACGCACTAAAGGGCCGCTTGCAACGTACAAGAAACCCAGAGACTTTCCCACCTCAGCCCAGTAAGCAAACTTGTTTGGATGAACATACTCGCGCACCTTAAGGAACAAAATAAAAAAAAGTCGAACAGTGATGGAGGACTGAAATGAAAAACGAAGCCATTAAGAAATCGTAGGTTTGGAGACAAAAATCCATATCAATACATATATGATAATCCATATCGCGGATTGAGGTACAATTGTGGCACTGAAACGAAGGTTTTAAATTTGTAGTGAGGGTTTTTTCCCCAAAGCATTCAACACCTGGAGGGGCAGTGTCAGAGCAAGGATCGGGTAGTACGACGGGTGAGGAAGGCTATTCAAGGTTTGAAGTGCTCTTTGTGAAACAACTTGATGTCGTCCCATAGACCGTTGACTGACACCCTTCTCGTTACCATGTTAGGCACTTCCTTTGGACTTGTTTCTTTGTTATCCAACTGGCTAATGTTTGGAACCGCGCCTCTTTGGCATTGGTTACACATGTCGTCCAAACAAAACATGGGACCGTTGTGGACCGCGTTATTGTGCAGGGGCGACATTTCATGTCTAATAATGAGGCTTTCGAGAACAGACTTGAACAACTAGCAAGTAGCAAATAATGTGTGTCATGAAGTGCTACCCACCAATCCATGGAAAGCTTAAATTGACCATCCAATCGAGTTCTGTGTGGTTCGGGATGATGGTTCGGTGAACTGCAGTGTTCACAGAAATCGGTGTGTGATGGGGACTAGTAAGTTCACACAATGCTCCTTGTTTGGCTCGTGATAGGCAAATCTAACGAAAAATCAGCAGGAGAAAGCAGCACCAGGAAGCCTTTGTTTAGGTGTTTCTCAGCTGCGTTCATACCGACAACTACGCAAATTTTAAAAATTATTGTCCATCCTGCTTTTCTGAAATCCATATGAAGTACTGTGTCGATGCAGAAAATGAAATAATGGGAAAAGGCTAGTGTCAATGGTAATTTCGTGACAATGGACAGTGATTTGAAACCAAAAGGGCTCCCTCTTACACTACGACAGTAATAAAATGACGCAGTTTATATTCATGTAGTCAGGCAGCACTTGAAGCGTGATCTAGTAGTTGTGGACTGAATTATCTTCAGTAGATTCAGTTTTTATATTCAAATACCGATTAGTAAAGCAAAAAATGCAGAAGTAGTGGAAACTGGATATAGGAGACGAGAAATGACAGACCTTGAGGTGCCTTCGTGTGGGTTGGATGTACTGTCCAAGAGTCACGCAATCAACACCGGCAACTCGGAGATCGGAGAGAGCCCTGTGGACTTCCTCGTCAGTCTCCCCCAGACCAAGCATGATGCTTGATTTAGTTACTAGGTGACCGGCTCCCTCGTTGGTTGGGCGCTGGAGATCATATTTCTTTGCATGCTCTAGCACAGCTAGAGATTGACGGTAGCCCGCCCTATGGTCACGAACGACTCTGAAATTGTGTGGATTTTGAGAACGGCCACAAATTTATAGACACAGCTTTATAATTAACAATGGGTGAAAAATGCATTGGCACAGAAACTTTAATCTCGTGATTAAATAAAAACAACGCATTGGGTTTGACGTCAAGCTTGTAGTGCAGCAATTTTAGTTGGAGGTGACTTCAAAACCACAAAATTTACCAGGGCTCTATTATTTTAATTTTTCAATTCACACAAATGGCGCGGATTTTATTTACTGACACCCAATGTACGACAGAATAATTTACACCTGGAACAGCCTCTGTATGACTTGAAGACGCAGTTGTTAATGGCTTAAAGAACCGCAAATATATGATTTGACAGACCACAGAATCGAAGAGGCGCACGCAGCTACTAGCGGTCTGCAGTTAAGACGTGATGAGGCAAACTCATGGATGAGTGAATGAAACGTACTCTTAGTATTCCCTAGTTATGAATCTGTCACCTATTGCGACCCGTGTTCTAGCATTTTTTATGGAGAAACATCACATATCGCACTACCTTCAGTATTCCAAACAATAACCTCACAGAAATCAGTGTCTCGGTAAATTATGCTAAAAGGAAATAGTACAAACTGACAGGACACAGTGCGGACCGAAATTCGTGGAAGGGGATCGGGAGGAACGAAATGGCAATCGGAAATTGAGTAAAAGTAAAACACGCCGTTTTAACTGTTTACACATTTATATGACACGCACCTACTAAAAATTAACCTGACAACTAGACCTGGCAACAAAAAAACGGTCGTGTTTGCACCGATGTTGTGTTCTATTACCACCACATGGATTCCAAGATGGCATGGGGTGTGTGACACGCAACCCATTGTAGTTATTTCCACCGGAAGAGATGTTTGGTGTGTACTCGTAAGAAAACGGTGATCAGGATGCATTTGCACACGAGACTTCAGTTATGAAGAAGCACATAATAAAAAAGAGATTTACTTTTGGAGTGATTCCACCGTCTCAATATTGTGTGCATACACATCCAGGCCGCTGTCAACCATTTGGGTGATGGAGCTAATATTTCCTCTGAAGTCTGGCAAAAGACATTCGATAATGACTGAGGATGATTTTTTCTTGATTTGTTTCACTGGTGGGATAGAACGGAAAAAATGATAGGACTAAGTGTCTGACGGGTTAAAACATCAACGGCAAAATGACTAAGACGCGCCTTCATGAAAAGGCAACCGCAACTCTACAATCGGTGTTTGGTGGTGCTAGGCGTCAAAACCGTGCAGGCCCACTGTCCCGGCTTAATGACCTTTCATGCTTACTCCCCCGGTCCTTTCAAAATGTGAAAGTTATGCCCAAATTTCTTACTCAGAATGTTTGAAGAAACCTGTGAAAAAAATTACCTGTTTCGGCTAAGTGGGAAGCTCCTCCGTCGGGAAGATCGTCACGGTCCACAGAGGTGATCACAATATACTCAACACCCCACTGACTAACAGCATCTGCGGTATTTTCTGGCTCCTTTGGGTCTAAAGGAGGAGGATTTGGAGAAGTCTTCACTGAACAAAACCGGCACCCCCGGGTACAAGTGTCCCCCATAATCTGGAAATCACAAAATACGCCACAATCATGGGGCGTGAAGTGCCCGGTCAGTGATTCTACCTTTAATGCGATTGCGATGGAGCACTGTTCTGTGTACTAAATCATCAATAAGTAATTGGTCTAGTTAGCGAATTTTTTTTCGACGAACAGTTCAAAAATTTGCCCAATTTGTATGGTGCTTTCGGCAAAAGACAAGAAGATCGCTTGTTTTGAGCTACAGTTGGGCAATTTGTGGCCCTAATTGTTAGCCTGGAGTCTATGGGTCCGTATTGGATCTTCCAAACTTAACAACCACGGCCTTGGTCATATTGTTTAATAGATGTAAAGAGATTATTAAAGTGCGTTGAACAATGAAGAACTCTACTTAACACTGCTCATGCAAAAACAGTCTCATCTCTAGTAATACACACCGGATCAAAGTATGATATTGGGTGGCCTTGTAACAAAACTTTGATAAAACACCTACTTAAATACTACTTATCAGAAGCAAATTTTAACTGTATCTCGACTTTCATACTAAGCTGATGGCGGTGTTTTCGAAGTCGGATGTTCTACGGTGTACAAGCCACCGTTGATCGTCGGTCAAACTAGTGACTCTTGGATTATCCCAGTAGGTGACAATGCAGTGTTTATGTGAGTCAAAATGGCATAAGAAGGGCACCACAGCCAAAATATTAGCTGACCCCCCGAAGCCACGCAAACGCGCAGAATGCCGCTGTGGAAACAAACTCAACGCACACATTTTATTGACGGGACCTTCAAGAGGTTCGACCGAGACTAGCAAGGAGGAATCTTCGTGCGGAACTCAAGCCGTCGTCAAAACAAAAAGCCCTATGGATTTGGAATGGTGACCTCTGCATTGGTTAGGCACCAGAATGAGGGGTAAATTACACAGCTGCTTTTACCCATACGCTCCCATTTCTTAAGAACAAATTTACATTACGACGACCGTTCTCAAACGCGAAATGTACGTATTAAATGCACGCGGACATTTACTTAAAGTACACTGCCATTCTCTAGAACTTAGTTCGCAATAAAAGTAATATTAAATGTAAATGCAAAATTTCATACCATAATGGTTGCAGTGGGAACACTATCCTTCCCACCTTTCCAACAATCGCCAAGGTTCGGACAACGAGCCTCTTCACATACCTAAAGGGAATAACGAGTCGAAGTTATTTTATGGTGCGTGAAAACTTACATTTCATACATTATGGGACAAAAAACTGGCGCAAAATTTGTTCATCTTTGGAATTTCCGATGAAGAAACAGAAATTAAAAATGCGGGTGATTCCGAATACCCACTCAATAGTGAACTACTTTGTTTTTGAATAGCAAGTGATTTTACAGCTAGTTTAAAGTAACGGGGGAATTCGGTGGTGTAAATGCACCCAAATTCAGAGGAGCCTGTCAAATACGGGAAATATATTAAACAAAGACTAAAACTGCATACGGCGGTGACCGTTGATAAAGTACTACAAAACAAGATTCATTTGCAAATAAAGATCACCGACCTTTATTGGGTGTTCTTACTATATATCATATAAATGCAGTGAATAGATAACCTTGTAAAATGCATGCCCTTGTAGTGCGATTTGCAGCTAGGGTGACTGTGGTCAGTATCTCAAGGCACCGCAAATTCCAGATTGAATTGTTGGAACCACGTGTGGGTAATAAACATGTTTGGAATCCAGCACTCCCCATGACGGCTCATCACGGGTTAGGATTTCGTCATTATTTGCACAATCCCCTAACCACGCCACTCGGTTGGTGAGTCACCCACGACACCACACTAACAACTCGGTCCGTGTTAATCCGCTTCAATCCATCAGGTCAAGGTCATCTCTGACTTACACAAGTGGGCACATTTAGACAAATCGCTGGGCGTTTGCCTAAGACAATAAAAGGTCTCCGGGCGAGTTCCCGTTTTTGTTCTGTGCCAAGATGGTGGGGTCTAAGGTCAGACAATGGATCTAGGGCAATGTCTGCCTATGGTTCTAGCTACGTCGACACGAACGCGAAGTGTCCGTACTTCTATGCAATCCTGTCGCATTCGGCTACTACGTTGTCATACGTGTGTGAGGCCACGGTTGTGAAGGTGAGAGGGTACAGTGTCAGTTGAAGGTGTCGAAAATAAGTGTGAAATTGGTGGTGGTTTGATAACCCTTTGCAAACGGCAGCGCGTTGTTCGACATTCACACACCATTGTGCACACACCATTAGGTAAAGAACAAACTGCCTTGGAATGATTAACACCACAGCTCGTGAATTAAGTTTGTGGGTTTTTGAAAATATCGACGCGCAAAAAGACCATTGTTGATTGTTGGCGTCAAATGAGTAGCCCAAGACGTCGATCAGTGAACAAAAATTGGATCAAGCCAAATCGCGCAAAACTAACCCTAACAAGCGAGATTGAAATGTCAAACGCACAAAAATAGAATTGAAACATTCAATGAAAGCAGCCTTTAGCCACCAAGGCAAGATTGGTGACGACAACTGCAATAGGACGAGCCTTCACTACACACAGTACCTGTGCAAAATACTTCTACCATAATGGACCCAATGGAAACAATAGTAGAGTTGGCAATTCTGGAATTGCTTACCGTATGCAATTTCAACTTTCTGAGGTCATTCGACATTTTTGAGATCTGTTTCCCGTGTGGAATTTCCGTCTTGAGCCAAGTAGGTAATCGCAGACTACGTGAGAATAAGAGGGACAAATAGTTGAAAGATGCGATTCGTATTTTCGTTTAACAAAATTGGAAGAAAACGTAAACTACTCGCTTTGTTATTCAATTGATGTGCATAGGGAAGGTTCGATTGAAAGAATGAAATGGGAGCCTTATCTGATTAATCTGAGATGCCATAGTCATTCGCCAAATACAATTGCCTACACTTTAGTATCCTGTTGAATTGAGCCTATTGTTTCCAGAATACAAATCAGCTGTGCTAACTCATTCAGTTAAATTGAAAGTGCATATGTCAAAATTAGTAATCAATTTTAGAGAATTGTGCCGGCACACTTTTCTCCCTCATGGACATTAAACGTTTGCCCATTGACTGCGCAAACTGGGACCGATTTGAAATCATGCACAAGAAGTCTCTCAAACATATGTTCAGCATACAAACAGCGTGGATATCGAGGAAATCTTTATTTACCGTGCATTCGTTGTTTCCTTAGGTGGGAGAGCGAACTCGGCGATATCATCTGAGTTCACGGAGACGGTTGGTTTGACAAAATCACTCAAGCTTGGACCATAATTCAATCGTTCTTGTAATTTTCGAATACGCTCGGACTTGTCAGCTTCGTTCGAGTCGCACCCGGTTTTCTTGACCGAAGAAATTCTACACACGGATGCTGCTAGAGGCCATTTGAGAAACACGACGCGACTTAAGAGTCGTGATTGCCACCACCTTAGAGAACAAGCCTGAAAAACACGGTAAAGCAACTAGTATCACCTTTCAATTTGACTGCAAATGTTACACGAACTAGCAGGCGAAAATTTGGTTACAACAATCACTATGTAAGATCCGGGTTCACTAAGAAACTTCCTTCTTAAGTGATGCACGAGATCACCGAGGTAAAAAAGTCCGTACAGAACGATAATAAGGATAAATTCACAACTTTTAATAACATTCATTTCAAAACTGCAGACGCACAGCAACTGTTGAGTCTTCTTGTGGCAGTTAAAAATAAGATACTGCCAAAAGAACGGCTGCCTGATCTCTGGTCACGAGGACGACCAACAACGATCAATACAAAAACTGATCTACAGAGGCTGAGATTGGAAAAGTTGAACCGACATAGTAGGTCCCACACCAGTGAAAACAGGGAGGACCATCACCAAATTTCCGAATCGAATTGAACAGATGTTGCACAAAGGCTGAAGGCAGTGCACTACGGGAAGACGATGTCTCCCGGAAGCACACATTCCACAACGTGGACATGCAAAGCCATGATGATGGAATTAAGACCCATTGGTCGAAATAATGGTGCACTGTCTCAATGCCAAAGATGTCAAACAGCGAATTTTGATTGGGGCCATGAACGACAAACCGCTAGGAAAAAGCACAGACAGTGACAAACACAACGGCGTTAACTCGGTATACATTTACGCGCCCACCATCACTGTTTAACACCGTAACAGAGAGCAAACAGAGAGATGAATGGGCACACTCCCAAGCAATCTAGTTTACCAAAACCCCAAAATAAATATGTTTAGGCGACTTGAGCAAACAGATATTCGCATACATTGAATACTAAGAAAGGCCATCATAAATCAAAAGATGAAAAGCTAAAAATCGATTTGTATTTGCAATTTTTATAAGGTCGTTTTAGTACACAGGAAATACAATGAGAATAAAACAGTCTAGTTTACATTGTCGTTATTTACGCCTATTTTCATACTACGAAACATACTGCCCAGTTGGGCCATAGTTTCCTTGTGATTAGGGGTCTGCTGGCGAACATGCTTGTAGTGTTCCTTGACGAAGTCGGCAAAAGGAGGTCGTGGACGGGTTGTCGAGTCTTCGCCATGATCGACCTTAGATGAAACGACATGTCGGGGATGCACACCGCCTCGTTTAGTATTTACAATGAGCTCGAACCGGGAGTGACACCGACCACACACCTGAAAATTTCAAATCACACAATTCGGGGTGAGCATTACAAGTGGTTGTGCAACCTTTTGCAAAAAAAAATAAGAATTAGAATGTGTATCAGAAACTTCAACTAATAAAACGATATACGGGGACATTATAAAATCCAGTCCTTAATTAATGGGTCACCATTAAAACACACAAGACCGCAGTTACGCGGCTTTCCCTAAGAATGACCGATTGGTCAACTGAAAGTTGATAAAAGCTTTTGTAATGGTTCGCAAATAAAGGTATAAGGCCGTCATGGGAAATGTTACATTATTATCCAATTGGTTTTAAAATATTGCAAAATGAACAATGCACAACGGCAATCAACTATAAAAGAAAAACTCCAGTAGACAGTTCCTAAAAACCTGCCTACTTATTTACTAAGCCTGATTAACCGTGTACACAGCTCCGAAACAGCGCGTTCAAGTACTGGCCGAATGTGGTGCTAGCTGGGCTCCTGATAACATGCGAAAGCGAAATAGTCACCCACTCTCGGATCCAATTTTGTGTGACAAGCACAATTTTGCAACCAGAACACACGTACGCAAATTATGACATAAACCGACAGCATACCACACCTTTTTCTCGAGATTGAGTGATTTTGAATGTCTGTTGATGGTTGCAAAACACCCAGTGCATCGATAGGTGAAGCGGGTGTCGATGGCGTAAGTGTGGCGCACAGTGACAGGCGGAAGGAGTGGAAAGGCGGCGTTGGCCTTCCTCACAAACTCCCGCCACAGCCGACCGTGGCCGTCATTGACTCCATGCACTACCCAGACGGCGGCATGACAGGCCTCATGCAACAGGGTATCGCGCACACGTTCGGCAGAAGTGCAAACTTTTCCCGAGAGCTCAATCCGAACGTGTCGTGTCTAATGTCAACACAAATTATAAAAAAAACAGTTCGGGGTTATCGAGGAGGGTGGGTTCAATTATCATAAAGGCATCAGGGTATACAGTGTAGTTACTTAACGAAGCAACTGGAAATCTACAGCCTAGTCGCACCTGACCACACCAACAACTTAAGGTAAACCTGAGCAGTCGAACACGACCCAGAATGTTGTAAGGCGACATACCGGAAAATGGGACTGACAAAGGAGGAATCTAGGCCCTTGCGATATATGATATGGTTAGAATAACAAAAAGTAAATGACTAGAATTAAATTTGAGACTGTGGTCTTACCGTGGTTGATGACCCATCTGGGTGCTTAATATTTCGCCTCATGTAGACGCATTGGCCAGCCGTTTTGAGCAGCCTTTCATTCCACCTTACTTCAAGTTCCTCGGGTAGCTGGAAGACAATAAAATCTTCCACCGTAAGTACAATTACTGAGGCAAACGTTTGCAGATTAAAGTCAGGTAATGTACAAAGACGGCGAATACTTGGCGTTCTATTAGGCCTATCACATACTACACAGCAGGAAATACGGAGACCCAACCAAAACAACAAAAGCGAAAAATGTATAATGTTGACATGAAGGAATTCAGCTTCCCAGGCATAATTTCGGTCACGGGTAGAATGTCATTTAAAGGCCCATAATACTGACAGAATAGTATAATATAACCTTTCTCAGGCTTCCATTAATTTGGAAAAGCAAGAACTGCGACATGAAAAGTGGGTTTGAAATGAATGCCACATTTGCATTTTACCTGAATAAGCAGCCGCTCCTAACCACCACGTTTAATCCAAGACTGATAAAAGTAAATAGAACTCGTGGCAATCCTCAAATAATGCAAATATGCAGTTTGAGTTCTGGCCTAAGCTGTAACGTAGGTACAATTGAGTGAAGGGTATGAAAAAAAAACAACAATCAAGGTATATTATGACGTACCTTTTTGTCAAATACAACTTCATTGAAGTAAGCTAGAAGTCGATTGGCGAGTTCCTCGCGATTTTTCTTGAAATTCTTCAAAAGCCTAAGAAATCACGTCTGCATAATTTAGCAAGTCTGAACATTATCTAAAAAATTTTCGAGACCAGTAATGCTTAAGTTCGTCCAATTTAGTGTACAAGCTTAACACCGCTTATTACCAAAAGACGTAACTGACAACTTTAGAAAGCAGTGATAGAAATTCTACCTACACTGCCTGACGAATGGAATTAGACGCAAACCTTGTTTAATAAATGAAAACAGGAGGAATTCAAATGCCACGAGAAACTAACATGATTTTAATTAAATACGCCCTTAATTGGCGGTCTTTAAATCTTCCCAGAAATGATCGCACAAAATTTGGTGAAAACCCCCACCTTTCAGCACTGGGATGTCGTTGGCGGTTCTCAGGATATCCAGAAGACTTGTGGTTCAATTTTCCTAGTGAATATATGAAAGGCAAAGGGGATTTTTTCCCGGAGGTAGTTCCGACAACCTGAACATCAGGGCTATTAAAGAAAAAACGTAATCAAAATCTTCTGCCAAATTGCTTAATTTCAAAAACAAGTTCAACATACCTCTGCAGAACTTTAAAGGGATGCCAACTTTGGGGAGTTTTCACACTTTTTGGGACAGTCAAAGATTGTGTTTTCTGAATACTTTGAGGATTTGAAGGGGTATGCTTAAAGCATCGTTCCGAAGTATCCGTTTCTGAAGAACATTGTGACACCTCATGTTCCTCTTGATCATCAGTATCGTCAGAGGTATCAAATCGAAGTTGGCGTCGTAGAGAAGCTACAAGTTCTCTAAAAACAATGAGATCAAACACGAACGCTTGACTTTACTCCGTTGATTTCCTTAAACGTGAATTTTCAATCCGGTGATAAAAAGTTGGATCACAGGTAGATTCCGACTCAGATTCAGAAGATGAGCTGTCAGAAATTACGAACGGAGACTCTGGTGCCCGCTTAGATTTAAATAATTTTTGCAAGTTCGTCGACTTTAATTGGGTCAATAAGTCCTCGAAAGCAGCTGAATCGTTACTGAAATCAGAATCATGAGAATTTCGATATGACTGCGGTGATTCAAAAGTTGTAACTGCCGCTGTAGTTAAGTTAGATGATGCGTCTGATGACGTAGAAGGATTTTTCGCATCCGAATCTGCTGAAATCGAAATATGACACTCAAGAATCAACGATGTAGGCCAAAATTAATTTACTCGTCTATCGTATCAATCAACACAGGAGAAAAAACCAAAAATTTACAAACAACTAGGACTATATAATGAACACTCTTATGTGATGAACCTCCTAGAAACAAGCTTCGAAACGGTCGCCGGATTCGATGACCCTTTATATAATTCGATGACGTTACTCGTCAAGAACTTAGATAAGACAAATTTCGTTTGTTCCAGTTGAACTAATTAATGTTATGGAAATCATTTCAGCAGAAGAAACATGTAGAGCACTCATGAAATTACTTAGATGTGTCCGATTCAAAATAGGAATTACGCCATGCATTTTAGCCGAGAATTGCCGGAATCCAACAACCTGGCATAGATAAAATTGGCTAAACCTTCGATGAGAATAGTAGATTCCAGTACGGATTGTGTGAAGATCTGAAACTGAAGGACGTATGCGTATGCGCCTATCTCCATGTAAGAGAAGAATTTTGAGTATGAGAATATTTATGACAATACTACAAAATACCTTATGAATTAACACCAGAACAGTCTTTACCTTCAGTACAAGACCTCATACGAATTCGAAATAAAGAGCAAAGGCCCAAGCCCAAGACCCCAAGGTCAGCCACTACAATCTTGAAACGGCAGGCGCGTATGCGTAATAAGTGGGCAGATTGATGATTGGGTAGCAATTAAAAAAGGAACATATTTCAAAAATTATACAATTTAAGAAAATAATTTTTAGTGGAGGATTCAGTGCATAAAATGCATTTGTCAAAACAAGCTATAAATTGTCATGTTTGATCTTATAATAATAGTAGTTTTATAAGTGTTGGAATGGCTATTTCCACGCCAAAAGGTCTAACTTATTATTTAAAAATAGCTCAATTTAGAAGAAAAGGAGCATAAAGAGCTGATTTACAAAAAAATTAGAGAATTTTACGGGTTGCTCTATTAGTGTAAGTTTAGGCAATGTTACTGATCTGAAGTAGTACACACTTTAATTCGGTATGAAATTTAATGTCAAATTAATTTAATCGTGATGCGTCATTGGAGTAATACCTTATTGATTTAAATTCAGTCCGGTCTCGCTATCTATAAATTTTGCTGTGACTTTATTTCAGTTATTAATCCGATTAATAACGCCCTATGATTGATATATTTTTCTTAGAATTTTGATTAAATTCATACAAATGGCGCTGTGAAGCACTCGTCCATTTGCTCCGAATTTTTTCAAATAATTGTTATATTCACTAGCAGGAATACACTCTTGTTTTGTTTTTTTTGTGGAAATAATTTGTTGGGTTCTACTGCGCAATTATTTCAATTGTGTACCAAATTTAGTTAACGGCGTTTGTTTTCAAATATCATTCGTGACATTTTGAAGTGGCGTGAACAGTAAGTGACACAAATTTTAATGTTGAATAAACGGTGTAAGTATGCAAATATGATCTATCAAAATGTCTTTATTAACCACTACTTTAATTCGCATGTTCAGAACGTAATATTGTGGTTATTTACCTGCTGAGGGTTCATTTTACACAGCATTAGTTAGAAAAACATGACATTTTAGTCAAGACTGTCGAAAATTCTTACATTTGATTAACCTAACAGTCATCCGCGATGATGCCATAATAAAACGCTTTTTCTTTTGTATACCTGTGCAAGTTCTGTGGGAGCTTTCATTTACACTAATTTTTTGGTTATTCCTTTCCTACCACAATGTAAAACACTTTTATTAAAGTTGAGTACTTAATTTATAATTTTAAAATGAATACTTAGCACAGTCTGCTGGTAAATTCGAAAAATTGGAAGTCACGCTGGTATGCCACAGTGTTTTTTTAAGAGACCTAAATTTTGCATGCTCTTATAGTGCCTTTTTATGCAGAGCTCATTTATTTAACATTATTTGTTTAAATCATTCCTGGGGAGTTCTAAACGCATCTCCGTTGTCGCGTGCTCGTTCTCACTGTTGTTTCTCGACTGTGAGTTCTGGCGCACTTGTTTCCCTTTTTACCATTGCTTTGCGAGCATTTGTCGCTCCCAATGTTTGTCTTTTTAATTTCAGTAGTCTTCGAACAATGTAGTTTTTGATTCGCCACACTGGAACATCTTGTCTTCCGTTCTCTTTTAGGTATGTTAATCCCATGTTTCATGTATTCTGAATCTGGTGTAACCACTCTTTCAATTTAAATGCGGTCCTTAATGTTTTCAAGGTACTCAATGTGCTTCCGGATTTGGATTTCCAGGCTGGCTCCGAGGCACGAAGTCTGTCCAGTGAGTCTATTAAGTGATGACGAACTAATCTTGAAAGTCGGCACCTTCTATTATAAACGCGTGGCTCATCTAGGACACAAATTTTAGATTATTTGCCTGCCCGAATTTTGGAGGTTTGAGTCACGCGCTTACAATGGGATGTTGCTTACTTAAATGAAACAGATTATGAGAGCTGACTTGAACAATTGCTGCATTGACTACGGAAGTCTTGTTTTACCAATTTTCCCATTGTAGGTTTCAACGAAGAATCGAAATCGCCTTAAAGGACTTTCAGTTGTTGTTTCTTAATACAATGTGTTTCCTTTGAGGCGCTTGTAGTTTCTCTTTGGATGGGTGTTTCGTTTCAAAATGTTTACGTTGTCGCACGCTCGCTTGTTTGGGCGTGCTTGGTAGCGTTTACCTGTAAGAAATTTTTGCATGCTATTTCTATCGAAATGAATTTTGTCGTTTTACATAGCGTCACTACTGTGTTTCAATGTGGGCGTCGCTATCCACTTTTTTACTGTGAGGCATTGTCTGCAGTCGGCCAAACTAGTTGGTTTTGTAACTTACTGAGGTCTCAGGTTGGCGGTGTAGGCTGTTACTTTTCAGTAGTTGGTCACCGTACACTGAATGGGGGGTTTTTGCACCTCTTCACCCTTTGTGCAAGTCCTGCGTCGCCCGTCCTAGTTGCTGTTGATACATCCCCACGGAGGTATCTGTTGGGACTGTGCTGTCAGGCCGTTTTCGCAATGCCTTACACGTTATTCGTTACCGCTGGAGTCGCTATGCTTTTCAATTATGTTTGTTGATTAAAGTGATATATAAGCGCATTGCGCGAATCGGATGTTCGTTTTAAGTTTCTCACCGAGGTCTAAACCAAATCGGTGGACAAAATTCTGGCGCTACATCACTCTTCATTTGAACATTTTGCCCCGCGCCTTGGAACCCCGCGTTCATACGCATCGCCTACGGTAGAGTCGGTGGTTAGAATGAGTGGAAGCAATTTTTGTCGGATTCGAAGTGCCTTGATAGAGATATTGCAATATGGTAACTTCTAAATATCTCATGAGTCTGGCTCGTGGATCATTTCGGTCTTTTGATTAAAGCGGTTGAAATTTGGTCTGTGCCTCAGGTGCTAGTTCCGGTAGGTCACTGACAAAATCGTTAAAAACTATTCCAAATTTCAATGGGTTTTGATCAATATCTCACTGTAACCAATATAATAAACTGTACTCTTATACCTGTTAGTAGAGTGAAGTATGGTAGGCTGAATGCCCCTTAAAATGCCGAACCTCTCGTTTGTTGGCTTCATTTGCGACGTCAGGTCGGTTTATCATTTACGTTACTACGATTAATTTATGCCATGATATAAGACTTTCTCATATATATGAGACAACCGTGGGTGGCACACACAGCTAAGTGCAACGTCACGTCATGAAATCTTTTTCGTACAAAGCCCTAACAAACTCCGTTTGTTTGTATCATGACATCTAGGCAGCGAGTATCTGACTGTACAGCGTGATCGTCAGCACATTTACGCATTAAGAGCAGAAGAATCAGTCAGTTGAGTACATTGAGTTTTTGAGTTGTGTGCATGGAAAATCTACGTCAAATTTGTAGATATCCTACTGGCGAAAGGCTAATCTTAGGAGTTATGTGGTTCGGATGGCCATAACGTGCAGTGAGCCACAAGGTTTTAGGTTCTACATTGGGTGTCTCAACGATGCTCAAATCAGTCACGATTGTGTGGGAAATTATGTTGCATGACTTCCCTACTCTTAGTCATAAATAACGATTCGTAAATTCTAAATGCCCGTTCACCGTACTCAGGTAATGGAAAAGCTACGCATACATGATCTTTTTAAACAAGTCCTGCGTATCAGCCCGGATCTCATTTTAATAGAATGTGTTTTCAAAATTTATAATGATTACTTTCTTGAAATAAAGCAATTTTCCGACTTCTGGTGGTAATATTCTAGTTCCTATAAAACATCTGTCAATATGAAAAAAATTGAAGTCTCGAATACGAACCTCCTTTGCCCTTCCATTCCTAAGGGATTGTGACAAGTGATAGGGAGGAATGGAGACATATTAGTAAAGTTTAATTAGAGACCTGGCTGACAAGGTATTAGTATCTGCCAAATGCCACAGTAATGTGGACGTGAGGACTGGTGTGGATAACACCGTGTCCAGGTCTTATAAACTCCATCGAAAGCAAAACTTGGGCTTGATCAACAGTGACTGCGCATCACTTGATTGAAACCCGATTGAAAAACAGGCCCCTCAATATTTTTCCTAGGGGATAAAATTATCAAGATACTCCGGCCTCTTCTCGTCGTCATGGTCACACACGCACAAGCCGCATGCAGTGCTGCATGTTCACTCAATCAGTCGGGTGGTGGTGGGGTGGGGGTGGGGGGGGG
>UXSR01000473.1:0-31177 GCA_900604375.1 Mesocestoides corti
TCATTACTGTGGGAAGAAGTCTTAACTAGCCGGAATAACTGGCCTGCAAAGAAATTCCTCTTTGCCAAGAAATCTAATTTGTGGATTTTTTTCGACACTGAATTGATTGTAGGACACATTTTTTTAAATCAATCTAGTCGAAGAAATGTATTGTTTCGGATTGGAGAATCTAAAAATAGGGTTGTTCACCTCACCACATTACCTTTAAAGACCCTTCAAAGCTTGGCTAACAGGAAATGCGACCATGTGATTTTTTTGAAATTTTTAAATTACTCGACTTATTTTATCTTAGTCAGGATATCACTAAGTTATTTAACGGATGTTCTATTCCTACACGCTATAGATTTTTTAAAGTTAATACCTATAAAACTTAAACCATACCTCCGCTGTCAAAGTTTTGGCTACGTCTCATTGTACAAAATCAGTCTTACGTCACAGCTTCGTGTCTAACTAAAGGCTTAAACAAAACTAATATAGTTGGGTTATAAGGCTTTTAAGATAAACAAAAACTTACACGTCTAACGGTGGCCGATCAATTTCGTGTGTACATAGCGGGAAAATCCAAAATTCGAACGCATAAGTCCGTTTTTCAGAGCGGATAGCCTCATTGCATGCAACGCTCCCCCCCTTTAAGGTGGATTCACCTGGCGCGACGGCCACCTGGAATAAGCTATTTGCCAGTTGACGCAATTTATCTGAGGCAGCTATTGGACGAAGATTAGCCAATTGAAGGCCGACATCGCTAGCAAGAGAACGCTTGGCTTGATCCAAATGAACGGAAGTCAGCGTGTGGATGGGGCACAGGCAAGCACGGAAGGCTTCCTCCACGTGAGCTATAGCTAGCTCCCATTGATGCGCGGTCAAACATGACGCAGTTGATAAAAGCAAATGTCTGCAGTAGAAATTTTTTTAGTAAATATCTGTAAGTTGAACAAAAAATGCTCTACCTGAGACAGGAAGTCGCCAACCGAGAAAGGCGGTCATTTCGTACACTGATGCAGTCGACCAACATGTGTAAGCATTGATGCAACATGAGGTTCATACCCACAACAGAGTTCGATTTCAGCTTACCTGAAGCAAAAAAATAGAATCTTCTTAATGCAAACAGACAAGCAACAGAAAAATCAAAAAGTCAAACCGTACCACTTTCATGAAACCTAGTGGCGAGGCTGCAAACCAGATGCACCGTTTGGCCAACAATAAAGCTAAGTTTCCGAATGAGTAACTCATCACTTTGTTTCTCATCCATAACACCTGTGTTTGAAGTTAGTGTTTCGAAGTCGACATCATCCAATATGGACCCTTTTTTGTGGAACGGTGAGCACGGTTTCGTAGAAATATCATTAGTTCCCCCTGTCGTAGCAGCACTTGTAACAGCAGCCTGAAAGATAGGGGTATTCTAATTAATAGTTTTCAATACAACTTGTGCTGACGAATTACCGCATAAGTTCCCGTAAAGGTCATGCATAAACTATCAAGGGCATGAAGCTACAATACTTAAAAAAAGTTTTAAGTCAGGATGAAACATACCTGCAGTCGCGGTAGCAATGCGTGGTTGACCACAAACACTGTAAAAGAGGGACCAAGTGCCACATTCTTGGCAATGACTTCTTCTCTTTCCATGCCATCGGTGAGAATAGTCACAGGGATGTCACCCTCACCGGTAATGTGTTCAATGCAAGCATCGAGAAGATTCGTAAATTCCTCAAAGACAAGTCGATGGACACTCGGGTTAGAGTCCCAGATAGCCATCACGATCCCTTCCAGTGTGAGGAACCAAAGATGAAGGACTCCAGAAGGCTGGTCGATATCATCTAGGCTTCGAAGAGTCCTTAGACTAGGGTTAACCTGTGAAACAGTAATTAGTGAAGGGAATCAGCCTTTCTTTAGAATCCCACAGCCTAAACGTAACAAAATGCGACAAAATGAAACTGCGCTGTTTGAGACAATATGGCGTATTACCGTTGGTAAATACTCCACATAAATTACGAGCTCACGTTGCCATGGCAAAAAAACCTCGAAACTTCTTGTAGCAAAACGATCATTTGAAATCATATTGTCAACTTTCTAACCATGCAACCGCCAAATGTACAATTTCCAGGCTAATAATTAGATGAATGATCAATTACGCATTTTAACTGCCTACAAGTAAAACTATCTTCAGAAATATCTTTTACAAAGCATTCAATTAAATTCATTTGCAATTAAGGAGCTAACATTTAAATGAGAATACGATGTGGCTGAGGAGCACCCATTGCTGATTTTAAGCAGCTTCTTACTTTTAAACCCGTTGATTTAGAGTAAAAAGAGTGAATATGTTAGGCATGATAAGCACCGTGATCATTACGCCGAAAAGATTATAGTTATTACAATACTATGCCCACCGTTGTTGGTGACCGGAAATTGGGGTCCATGAAGCGATCGGTTGAAAACCATGGATTCAAGTTTTTAACCCTCTCGTAGAAAGTGTGGGAGGTGAAGCTCCGAACTGATGGCAGCAGGTTTAGCTGTGGAGGGCCACCAGAAAAAAGATGCGCCTGACGTTTAGCCGACCTTAGGACGTAGTCTATTGAGGGGACGGTGGCCGGCGATGTCCAAATGGAACCAAATAGCTCACAACATCGAGTTAGTAGGGGAAGAGTAGCCTTGCAGAGGGAGCAGGATGTCTCAGCCTCAAAGCCTACAGAATCTGCACCCGGAGGTGGAAGACCTAGAGGATAGAATGATAAATACATTTTAGTCCAAATCTGAAGAGGTGGAACATCTTAGTGTTGGTTTAGGTATGTGCGTTTACCAGCAGAGTTCTTCATTAACCAGCTAGTGTGTCGCTATAAATTATCGTATGCGCCGACAATAAATTTTGTTCATTGTTGCAAAATTTAATCCCTTTCTTACAAACAAGCAAATTGGTCGGTACCAATATGGTAAAAAACATTCGAAAATTGTACGACTACCTCCATCTTCTTCAATGTTCTTTTCATTGGATGCTTCCAATGGACTCGTCGAAGAATTAACATCCACATTCAATCGGTCTGGTTCACCGGCAGATAGGTAACGGAGAAGACATCGAACGCAATCGACAGCGATGTTACAAAAGACGAGTAGATCATCAGAAAATAGAAAAATCTGCAAACAAACGAAAATCACAATGACGCAGTTGGATTAAATGCATTAGGCAGGCACTGTTTGATCAAAATCATAAATAGCTCTACAATCAATAAAAAAGACGCAGGTTGAACTGACAAAGAAGGCAGACAACGCAACAGAATATCTCAGAGTCAAAGACCAATGCTTGGGCAGGCAGCTAAGGAAGCTTGAAAAAATAAATCAACTTGGGAGGGTTTTGGGGGGGGGGAATTCAACCTAAACCTAAAGCTAAAGAGCAAGCACAAGCTGTGAGTTGTGAGTAAAGCTAAAAACAATCAAACTAAAGGGTTTAGGGCAACAAATCACCTCGAAAATTTCCAGCACTGTTGAAACACGCCGCCTGGTGGGAACCCGAGTGCTTGACACTTCTGTTTCCAGTGTGACTTTAGGGCACGTTGAGATGAAAGCCTTTGATGCGTTATCAACTACACCAATAGATTCTGACTGGAGTGTGGTCGAACACTGTTCATCAACTTCTGCCAGGAATGGGACGTTAATTGAACGGAGAGTGCCAAATATTGAACGCCAGCCCGAATGCAACGCACTGCCACATTCCTCTACCACCTCACTGATGCAGCTGATAATCCGATCCTGTAAATCGCCATCGCACAATTCTGCCAAGAAATGTCAGTACCTTGGGCTGTGATTAAATGAAGACTAGCCTCGTAGGTATTTCAAATTACTACTGTGCATATCAAAAACCTCAAAAACATTTTACCTACAAGCATTACTTACACCACCCGTCAAAATGAGGACAGTTGTGTCTAATCTGCAACCTATAACCAGTTGATGGATAATCTGCGTTGGGCGCATTTCAACATGCCTTTCGGATATGAATCCACACATAAGTTTTTTTCGAAAAACAGAACAGATAGTTTTATACAAATGAGAGGGTGGAATTCCTTAAGAGATTTTCTGAATAGATAAATACGACTATTGCAACAATTTCTTTCATTTTCAGTCCATCACAGTTGCCCTAAAAGGAAACCCTAAAATATTTATGCAATGAAGGGGAATCAGTCAAAAGGGCGCGGTGCAAAGGTTGGACATTCCCTCGGTCTTTGAAGTTAAGCTTGTTCAAGGTACCACGACTTAGAAATGAACCATTTAAATTCTAGCCAAATTGTCGAACATCACTGTTGCAAAAGTTAACAGAATTATTTTTTACAAGGCGCATTATGAATTCAAGTATTACGTTAAAGTTAATCATCATTTACAAAGAATGCTAAAATTAGAAAATGATATCTACTCAGAAGCCTATGGATTGACCACAATGTTTTGGAGAAGCATTTCCAATGAAGGTGGCGGGCTTGATTAAGCAATTCAAAACTTTCAGAAATAGGCCACTCAACATCATGGGCTTTTGAAGAGTAATACATCAGTCATTCCTTTCACAATTGCCTATATCATCGTCTAAATGCCTGTGTAATTCAAGGTAATTTGCTTGTATCTTAACCGAAATGTCCGGTCAGTAAAAAGAAAATGTCGACTTACAAGATTTCAATTGTTAAAATAAAGAAAACCATGTTTCAGAAAATATTCGTTGACGAAATCATCAATGACACGAGTATAAATGTACTGGTTTGATCCGATAGGAAAAGGTTGTTAACAAATACCAAAATACATTTTTTTATAAGACATCTCGATGCACAGACAGTAATTATCTATAAATTAC
This sequence comes from Mesocestoides corti, assembly GCA_900604375.1. Lineage (NCBI taxonomy): Eukaryota > Metazoa > Platyhelminthes > Cestoda > Cyclophyllidea > Mesocestoididae > Mesocestoides > Mesocestoides corti. Next base: position 4,823 of record UXSR01000473.1, read on the forward strand.
TCTCGAAAATGCAACCGATAGATACCTCGTTTTCTATGGCCTCTACTAAACTGTCACGACCTCTATAACTGTGGAAATGGACACGTGATTAGTTATAATTCACATTTCTTTGATTGAAAATATTCGCCTCTTACGCCTTGAAATTAGATTTGAAAAAGGGATTTACCAAAAAAGACCCATGTCAGACAAATTATTCTCAAAAACACATGTAGAACCAATCCGGTGGAAAAAACGAGTAAACAATGAACCCAATTAATGAGGGCGCTAAGTAGAGAAACGGAAATCTTAAACACACAAGTTTTCGAATAAAATAAAGGAAATCGGCATCTACAGGCAAATACACAAAATAATTAGAAGGTTTTCTTCGCAAATCTTTAAGCACATACCCAGACGCATAAGAATCTCAAATGGCTTGCAGAACATTTCGTTAGCGTTGAAGTATGGCAGCTCGGGTCGCGAGGTTACTGTGGTGACTGTGCAGTCGTGAAGACAAGAAAGGGCCTTCTTGCTAACTAAGAGTCGTTCAGTGTAGAGTGAGAACGACGATGATATGCAAGAGGATGAGAAACAGCATGCGTCTACAAGATGCTGTGAAACAAGGGCCCATACTCGCAATAAGTGTAAGAGTGGACGGGTCGGTGAACGGATCGCTCGCAAGAGCAGCTGAGATAACCTAAGCCCATCCAGATAAGATTGTGAGCATTGCAAGATTGTTACATCTAAATTAAAGTCAAATTGCTCACCGATCGAGGAACAGAGTCGGACTATGCGAATTGCACAGAACAATTTGCGCACTGTTGAACGCAGAGGCGTTTGCATTAGTTGATCTGAGTTTAGTTGCTTTTAGAATTTCACCTTTCAAAGAGTTAACAACGCATTTAAACTGATTGAGGGACTTCTGTCCAGTTGTCATGGACTGAGCCTGTTCTCTTGAAGCTAACTCCGCTCCACTTGCCTGCAGGAGGCAGCAAACGAAGTCTAGTAGCGCCGGCAACGACAAAACCTCAGCAGCAGTGTCAAAAATCCGATCCACTTGAGCCGAAAGTGAGTTTAAAACAATCCCAGTTTGCTCCACCGTTAAACAGTTGCCCAAATTGGACTTATCACTTGAGAATCTTTGAATGATAGTTGAGAGGTCATATTCATCATCAAGGCCGTTTCTGTGAAAAGAAAGATTAAAAACTGAAGCGACCTGGTTGATTGTTTTTTTTAAATACCTGAATACGTTGATTCATAAATTGGTGGGCATTGGCGCACTTAGCATTGGTTGAAATAGCATTATAAAAGCAATGCTGCCTCTGTTCGCTTTCAGTTCGCTAATTAAACGAACTACAGAAACAAGCCCACGGGTATTTTAACAGTATTTCAAAAATTGCGACAAAATGACCGCAACACTATAGGGGGTTTGTAAAGCGCTAGTACAAAGACTACGCGTACTCTTTTGATGTACCCGTGGAAGTAGATTTATAAATGCGACCTGGTAGCAAGCCCATTTATCCACGACAGATACACTCCATAATTTCATTTGTTTTTTGAGAACTACAAAAGTTTCTTACAAGGAGTGCTTTGGCGATCTCTCTGTATTACAAACGGAAGCGAAGTAGGCATGTTCTAGGTCGCGAACCAGCTGACACGCGTTTAGTAGGTGGACCCAACAGTCCGCCGACTGGCATCCCAGTTCCAGAGCACTGGTTAGGACAACATCGATACTGAGGGCCTGAGCGGGGTGGAGGCGATTCGCAGGGAGGAGTTGGGGACCCGCCCTCAAAGCTGCACTCGCGGTCTCCGTGAGGAGGGCAAATACTTTGCTGCACCGGGCACGCAGTCCGGTCTGTCCGAGGCTGCAGGCGAGGCGGGCCATTTGCTGAAGACTCGTCAGGCTTGTCAAGAGTGCTTCACCAAGCTCACGAAATTGCTGATTGTGAGCGGCATCGTCAAAAAAAAGTGGGCCGAATAAACTTTGGAGTAACGGTCGTGAGGCACTTTCCGAGATAACTTCCGAGCTAAATAAACGCAGAAAAAAATTACCCCAAGTCGAGAACAAATATTTTTACAAGTGGGAAAATATACGGATCGAACAAACCTTAATAGCCTATGTGATCAACTACACTGGAGCCAGATTATTTTCAGCACCATTTTTAACTTGCGTAAATATTTCATAAATTCATTAAAAAATTCATATTATCGACTGGATGGATTTGTATGATTTAAATATTGAACTAACGGTTAGGGCCATAACTAACACCGTAATTCTGCCTGTCTACTGCTATCCACGTTGCGTTGCTTAGCTCATGTTCAGCACAAATCATAAAAGAGCTTCGGGTCATCATCATCATCTCATTTTGATCAAATCCACCAGGCTCAAGCTCCCACGAGAAGTTCTAGACATTTCGGTTTTCCGCGTGTTTCTTTAAACGGGCATCCCAGGCGGTGTTAAAACAAAACTTGCTCACATTAAATAAAGCACTTGAAAATTCCTATTGTGGATACAATGGACAATCCTTAAAGCCAGGTCTCCAAGCTGAACATTTCCACTCAAAAAAGCAACTTCGCAACTTGCCGCATGTCTCAAGTTACTTAAAGGCATTTCGAATCTTTCGGCTCTTTTGCTGTGGGCCACAAAAGGGGAAAGACGATGTAGATTGAAGCAACTGCTTTATATTTTTTGTTCATGATGTCTTAATTTGAAAAAAAGCATACCGTGATAAAAAAATTACATCAAGACAATACCGTTTAGAAAATAGGTAGGCAAACGGAACAGAAAAATCGCATGCTTCGTCAATTTATGTACCAATTAAAAAGTTGGGTTTTCGCTTTTTTGCAGCTGTTTACAACAGTGAAGTTAATCCCAAGAAACTGTCTTCGGCATTATAAGCGTCATCATAAAGCCGAGATCAAAAACTCCATTCGATCAATTGCTATTCAAGGATAATCATTTAAAGAAGTGGATACTTCTAGCTGGTAAAACTCGAAAAACCACCCACGTCAAGATAAATTTGTGTTGAATGGTCACTAAAATTGTTATCTTGTCTAGAATTATAATGACGGATCTCAAAAAAATATTCCAATTACAGTAATGGATTAGTGTTACGGAGAGTATCTCTTGAAACGACTAGTTTGACAGTTTATCACTAAAACGGCTCACGCGTTGAACCCACCCTTCCACATGCCATTTCTCACCGCTAGTTAATTTTTAACGTTTCCATAAAATGAATGGTTTATCAGATGCACAATAAACGTAACCTTATTTATTTGACAGTAAATAATAAAACACGACCAGACTTAGGTTCTAAAAAAGTTTGGTGTGAAAACGACGCCTAAATCAAAAATACAACTTGCCTCTCACAAGCTGTAGAGACACTCCTCGAAAACGGGTGACCGCCAATAAAGCTGGGCGCACCCTCGTTAACCTTCATACCAGCGAGAGCAACTGTGTTGGTGAGAGCCTCGACAATGTAATCCCAGCCGACATGCAAAACGCTTGAAGCGATCAACTGACCGACACGACTGAAACGAACCCTGCTGTCATTGGTTTCTAGACCAATCGTATTTTCAGATTGGTTGGTCTCCTTCTATGAGATAAACAAACAATTCATAAAGACATCATTTAGGAACTTTGGGTTTTAGTAAACAATCACAATAGGGCAATTTTCGAATTCACTACTAAAATACACCACAGAAAACGGAGATTACGGATAAGTCATTCACCAGTGAACGTAGAAGAATAATTTGGGCTTTAAAGAAAACTGGTACTTGGAAATATCTGAAGTTCAAAAATTGCACAATATACAGATTTCAATATCAGGAAAAAATTCCATCTGAGCCAAAACTAGACCATCTTCACGAAATCACAAAACTTTTGTATCGAAAAGCAAAAAAATATTAAACTGTCCTAGGTGGCTCGATGTGACGAGAAAGGTCCGGTAAATGTGAGCCTAACAGAAAAGGTCTTGTTAACGTAATCTGTCAGCTTGCTATTAGAACTGCTATATTCGTGCATAGTTGAAATTAAATGTTTTGAAGACGCCTAAGAAGTCAGGTAAGGTCAATCTAGACGAGATCGAGCATCCGTCCACTACAATGCCTACATTGAATGTCCAACCGACACCACTGAATTCCACAAGCATGTCAATAAGGTGGGAACCTCTGAGGGGCTTATTATCCCTCGTAGTAACAGGGCCGTGAGTCAGCTCCGAAGCCAGGCCGGCGGCACTTAGGAGATCCTGGTGCCGAATACCGCGATACACCTGCGACAGCCATGTCTCGGAGACATAAAGAAGGAGGCCAGTACCAAGAATGGAATCAAGAAAGTCCGCCTAAAACGTGAGAGCACATCAAAATCTGATTATATTAAATGTTCCGTCTAAGTCACAACTTCAATTATTTTCAGACGAATTTTCGTTGCTTCGACACGCAAAAGTCAAGCGAAGTGGCTAGGGTTGAAATATCCTGGTCTGAAGACTTCGAATACTACGGCAGTACTTTTTATCCGAACGCACAGTTATTGCCCTACGTTTTCGCATTGAACTGTGGTATATAATAAACCTAAAGTTAACGATTTTGCAAGATATAGAACACTATTAGAGCAAACACAACAAGTATCGCTTGGTTTATCCATTTCATCATGCAGATAAAACATTATTAAGAATGGCGAAAGCCTGACCTACCTCCGACATGACCTCCACTGTCGCCCTATTACTGGTCGAATAGAATCCTGCCTTTATTAGACGATAGTTGAGGGAAAGAGCACTAAAGGTGGCCACGTATACCGCATCGGCGTTGAGAAGTGTTCCACTTACGTCGTACACGTGTGATGTGTCCGCAAATTCTGAAGATTCTACTGGACTCAGTATGCCTCCAGACACGCTCGACCGAAGTTCTTTGAAAAACAAAGATTGCATAACGTTTATACAGAGAAGGGTAAAACTCAAAATAATCCCTCTATATGACGTCATTAGTGTAAATTAAGGCAAAATTCGTCATTACTCCGAGTAATCTACTGAGTACAAAAAGATATCCATCGGACCTTTGCAATAAGATGAACTAAATTCCAGCAGGATCCTGTCAATTTCCACTGTTGATTGTGCATCCAGGAGACTAGGAATGATCTTCATAACGGAGAGAAGATAATCGTGAGCAGCCCATCTGTCTACCTCCAATGTCCGAGGGAGCTAGCGTGCAAAAGAAAGGGTAAATAAGTCATGATGAAACAGTTAGGATTAAAGGTAATGTTCGGATAAAAATATGAAAAAAAGGCATCAAGAGACATCACTACACATAATGATAAGAATGTCTCAAGAAGCACAAGTTATCAGGTATAATAGGTCACGATTCGGCACTTAGCAATTAGCCGTGAGCAACCTTTTTGATTACCTTTGACTGGAAGAGACAGGCGCATGTCCTCTGAGTTTCTTATGCAACTAGGCAATTTATTTAAGATTGCCTTAATCAAAAAGAGGCTTGGGTGATCAATCATATGACAACAAAAGTATTCTGAATAAGTAAACTTTAGAGATTCAACTACTCCTGTTGTGAGTAGGTCTTCTTCGTGGTGGAAGAACGATTCAGTGATGCTCCACAAACCTCGACAATACTACCGTGACATGGTCACAACTCATGGCTGAGGTGCAAAAGTCATATAATAAGCAAAGATCTTCGCAAATTAAACGAAATTATTAATGAATAAATGTGGTGAAAACAGAAATGAGTGAACAGAGTTAGTAATTATGGTTAATGAGAATAATGACACTTTTCAGACTTGTTACTGGTTTACCCTCATTCAATCATATCTCGGGTGACATTTTGCAAAAGTATGAATCCGAATAAAGTGTTTTGAACGCGAAGAACAACGAAGTTTGCACGACTACTAAATAGCATCCGAGAGACACTCACATTTGTGTTTGGAAGGAAATCTGCTCTTGATTCTCCATTACTACTCTCTTTGTCGTCAAGGGCCTCTGGAACTAAGAAAGTGGAACAATTATCATTTGAGGTTTTCGAATTGATGCCATCATGAGAATGCTCTGGGGTTACCTTCCACCCGTTCCAGCTGTGACTCAGTCATCTGGACCAACTCCTCAGTCAGTCCCCCACCCTTGAGGAGAAGGGTTAATGATGACAATATGGCGTCGACACATTTGGTGCTGGCACACACCAAAGCCTGGTCCCCGGTCGCTGAACAGACATGAATGGATTCTAAAATACTAGAATAGTCACACAAATGAAAAGACACCTTTGTATAACGTTAATTTTAACATGTGCAAACTGCTATATCTAACCACAATTAGGCGATACTAACAACCACGACGCTATGCTACTTAAACTTGCGTAAAGGCAAAGCTCTGTAGTTGCGGAAATCAGGAGATTTTTTAAATTACAGTCAAACATGTCACAAAGTTGTAAGCAGCGGTCGCGAAATTCCAAACCGCAATTTCATAATTTGCAAAAAGTATAATATCAATCTCATCATTTGCTTTCTTTTTCATAGTTGAAAAGCAACTCAAACTTTTCACGTTTTACACAGAATTATATAAGATACAGCGATGCAAATAATCTAACTGCAGTGCTGTACGGAAATATAGAGAGGCACTTTTGAATGTACTATTTCCTGCAAACTGAAGATGACTCACTGGAACTCATTTTAAATTTATCTGGTGGTTTATGTCCTACGTGCAAAGGAAAAAATTGCCTTTGACAAGTTTTAGCCACTCTGCTAGTTCAGCTGTGGACAAACTGTGAAAATAAAACTGAAAGGGTCTACCAAATGGTGCAGTATTATTCACTATCTTACAGAAAGAACCAAAATTCCTGAAAGAAAGTACCGAATAAAACATGTGAAATATCAGAAGTGGACGGTTAAGTTGGTAGAAGCCGGCAATTAATGACATTATTAGGGTTAAAAATAAAAAGGATAACTATTCCCATAAAACCCAACATTCTCTTACCTCATTCTGAAGTATCAGATATTAAGCACAACTAGTTCCTATCTATGGACATGAAAATGAACCTTCATCAGTTATTTTGGCCGGAAATGCCTGAGAACGCCATAATCCTACCTCATCCCGAAGAGCCGCTTTGCAAAAAGCTGTTTACTAACTCGATTTATACTTTGAAAAGGGGTCATTTATTATGCTGAGTGGTGAAAAATAATTAGGCTTACTGACTAGCCGTGATAGGAAACATAATGTAGTCACCCTTACAAAATCGAGGCTTCAAAAAATCGAAGACAAATCTAGCCACGCACAGATCGAGGCGCTTCATTGGGATCGGAATAAATGATATCCTTAATGCTTGGTTACTTACTACTTTCGTAACGCGGTTTGTTTAAAGGAGAAATATCTTGAAATGTCATGAGTCGATCATGTCCTGTTTGGTAAACTAACTGCACAACAATCGGCTTCAACTTCACTATTTAATTAGCTACCAGTGAAGTTTAATTCTAAATTCTAAATAAACTGTGCAATCGTAAAATTTTCGACAACAACTTTGTACAAATTTGACCCGTGATGTTCACACATTGAAGGAAATGCGCGACTTGAACGGTTTGGACAATCATTGAGAGTCGTAGGCTATCTTTTTACGTCGTGAGCTAACAGAATTGATAGAAACGCTGATATCAGAACTCCGACATCAGTTTCCTAATTAGCACTCGACGAATGACGATATCCAAGTGGCTGTGGACTTAATCACGAAACTTACATAGACCATCTCGAAATTGTAGTAATCAGAGACACCGTTTGCACGAATCCGTCGGTGTTTCGAAGTCCCAGTTTACAAAAATAGGTCAGATATTGTCTTGTGGGGGTTAAAATTTACTATGTATTTTTAGTATAATGTTTCTAGAAAGTTAATGTCATTTGTTCTCCGAATAATGTACATACAATTCGTTTCAACGCTCCAACTTTGGCAAGCCATTATTTTTTATAACCATTTACTGCGTTCTTTTTATGATTAGATGTGCCGTCCGTTGCAACTAAAGGAGCATTAAGTGTGCTGAAATGCGCCCGAACTTAGTCTAACGTGAAAATTTAAGGTGAGGTTTTTCAAGATTTCTTATACAAGCACCAACAGGTAGGCAGATCTGGAAAAGGCATAAGAATTTTCAATAGGAAGGCTGTTTCCGACGGAAAGAATAATCCGAATGGCAGGCACTTTCAGAAGAGATGATGAAACAAATTCGCGAAGCGTTTAGCTGTAGACCAAGGAAACCTTACGAAGAGCGGGCGATTCTAATGACAACAAACTTCAGATTATGCAGGATTAAGAGCCTGATGAGAAGACAAAGCATAAAATGTTTTGTGAAGAGATACAAAGGAAACTTGAATATGATAACACTAAAAACCATCCTGTTTTTAGTTACGACGCTACGCTTCATACAAATGGTAAAGTGTACGAGTAAAGCCTTGGCATGCCACATGTAACAATCAAACAGGAAGAGAACTCGGTAAATCTGAATGTGTTCTACAACATCTTCGAGGGAAACATAACCAACGACGACTATCATGGATTCGCCAGAATTGACTGCTTGTCGAAATTTAGGCAAATTAACAACTAATTTGTAGTTTGTATGCTAGGACTCCACCACATTAAAAACTTCAAATGCAAGCATAACCCCATTAGAAACCGCCAGAGCGTGCTGCTACTGAAATGGTACCAACGCTCGCCTAACCTGACACTGTGTGATTTTTTCTGTGGAGCGGTGTGAAAGGGTGGTTCTATGTTTCATCACATCCTACATCTATAGAGTGACATAATAAGCGAATCATTGAGAGTGTGAAGACCGTTACACAAGACATGATGCAGCGAATATGGCAGAAACAAGATAGCCTACTTGACGAGCAACGTCAAAAGCGGTGAACATATAGAGCATTTATATAAACTCCAGAATATCCTAAACTTACCAGTTCCCATAATGTCCTCTTCGATGAATATGTAAGACAACCACTAAACCTATTCAAGTCTCATTTCTCGCCGCGAAGTATTTACTCCCATTTAAACATCTCAGCTGATGTCGAATTTTTTAGGACATATAGTACGCGGTTAGAAATCTTGAAGTCTTCAGTGATTTCTAGAAATCTGATGTCATTATTTCCATTGGGGCTGCAGATGGTTATAGAAGGGTCTTGAAACTTTGATGATTAGTGGAGGTTTCCTTATGTTTAAATTACTTGACTTGGGATATGCCCTTTAGAATTCATACACACTCAGCTAGAAGCAGGGTGTTAATCAAGCGAAGATTTGGCTTTCAGTAATATAACTTCCAAACTATTGAGTGCAAACATATCCCGGACGCTTGATTCATGCTGTAATTGTTTTCTCATTGCGAATAGTAGTTGAGACCAATTTTTCATAACTAAATTATTCGAATCTTATACCCCCACAGGAATTTTGCCTCAGGCTTTGGTCAATATGTTGACAAAAGCAGCAGTCGCGAGCTACTTACGTGACCACATAGGCGCACTAGCAATGGTCTTGAGGGATGCATTGGGCTAATTAGGCTCAAAACTTGAGCAGATTTAAAGGGCCTCTGGTAGGTTAACTTACTAACAGTCACGTAAACTCCCCATGGAACAATGGAAGCACAATAGATGGTAAAAAATCGGTTATTCGGCATTACAGTTCCCAAGTTATGGAATGGACACCTAGTTAAAAGGTTTTAGAAGACATTTTCAGGCAATGAAGAGAATTGGGGTGCTTTATGAAGAATTCGCAACTCACATTTTAAAAAGTTGAAAATCCGGTCTGTGAGACCCTTTCGGACTGATTGGAAGTTCACAACAATTGGTGCTGTTAGATGAAAGCGCGGGTATGGAAATTAGTGGTCCAACAATACAAAGGATGCCTTCAGTTGACTCCAGTATCTATAAAAGCATACAACTACAAGACCTATGTGCTGATATCAATCGTCATTCCATGGCTACTTAATGGTTGGTGAAGTTTACAGAGGCGTTGCATTTTAGGAATTAAATAAATAATCGCTGATCTAGAAAGGAGTAAATGAAATGGAGATTTGAAAATATATGAAAAGTAAAATTTCTCCTTGAAAAACAACGTCAATTGTGAATAGCGCATTTCGGAGAAGCCCTTTACTTTTGAACTAGAAGCATGGGGCCCTACAGAACCAAATTTGGATGGCAATATGCATTTTTTTCCCATGGGAACCATAGTAATTACTTCAAAGAAAGTGCGTGGTCCCAGAGTGGTCTTAATCGCGAGGTTTCGGGACCTAGCGGTTGCGAAAAATGCCCGTCAAAAGCCGACGACTTTGGCACGCCTAACATAGGCCTAGAAGTTAATCAATATTGACAGTTTGAGAAGATAGCTTAACCATCATTTGACGAAAAGCATAACTGGTTGACACACGTTGGAAACACCTGAGAACGGTGTTCCGAGCATGTGTTTTGTGCTAACCAAGAACTACTTTGTACGTAGAATTCGCAAGAGAATTCATTTTAACGTAAGGCAAACTTCGTCAGGTATCAGGCATGATTTGCGACAAACAGGTGTGTGCGAACGAGTAATGTGATCCCTTAAAATTTCGACTGGCAAACTTGTTATATAAGAACGTAAATCATGACAGCTTACCCTACAGACGGCATTGAGTGCATCCAGGCGATGGCTTGGCGGTGGATAAAGTAACATTTTGTGAAAAAGAGATTCCAACATTGGTCTCAGTTCACGAACTGGTCCAACCAAATAGGCAAGGTGGATTACGATGCTGTTGAAACGGTAATTGTAAGTATCATTGCAAATTTTGCGTGGAGGTATTTCGAAAAAATAATCAGTCGGTGTATATACCCTCGTTCACTTGCTCAAGTTATTTTAAGGCTGCATTTAAAACTACAGAAGGGACAAAGGTACTGATTGGGCGTTAATTCACATTTCCCGATGTTCATTTACGGGAACGGGACAAACAGGCATAACTGCTACAAGTCAGCAGCACTATTTCCCATAGGCGACAAGATAATATTTAGAAAGGCAATTTTTACACCCAAACATACTCATAAATGAACCGCAGTCCTTCGGGCCACAAAGTTGGAGGAGCTACAGAGCTAGCTGACCCATGGGTTGTACGTGCAGCCCCATTTTCCAGGTGCTGCTGTAGGTCCAAAGTGGACGTAATGCTTCTTTCCTCTTTCGGATTACTCAAAAACCACATGAGAACAGGACACAGCCTTTGCCTTTAAAAAAAAACCAAAAAACGTTGTTTTTCGAACGCACAAGTGGTTGAGACTGCTAGGAACAATAATGACAAACAATACTAAATTAATCGAAAACGATGGAAGAATATATACCAGAGGATATTCAGGAAGACTCTTTGTCGAATCATGGTTACAGGAAGAAGTGAAATAATCGTTGCAATTGCTTCTAAGTAAATTGGCACTGTCGTGCGATTTTGTGTCGAAATGTTTTCTGGTAGCATTGTCTCAACCAAACATTTGAAAACCCCCAGAATTTGCAGTTGAGGTTCTGATACATCAAATGTATGCTCCAGGTTAGCGCAAAGTAATGGATAAACTGATCTTGAACCTATTTTGTGAGCTTGTTCCTAAATTAGAAGAAAATAATTCGGAAGTTATGTAAAATGAAAAGCTAACTTAGATAACGAAAGAAATTTTAATGGCAAAATACCTGATTATCACATGCATTGTTTTTTAACACAAAAGCCTCGATTGCCTGAACCAGCGTTGTTCGAGCGACGTAAGCTTTTTCTTTCTTCCGATTTATTTGGTTCCTGTTATTTATGTCGGTACATATCTAAAAATTAGACCAAACACGGACATTCTTCAATGATCTCTACCTCTTAATATCCATCTTAATTTTAAAAAAATCAGTCACGTTAAAAGATAAGTAATATAACACGTCGAGTTTTTTCGTGCAAAGCCGAAAATAGGTTTTTTATACTACAAAAGGAGCAAATGATGTATGCAATTACATGTGCATTAAAATAAACCTAATAAGTCTCATTTTTATGTAAGTAATTCATAAAATTTATCTGCAAGAATGTACGACATTGTTCAGATCTTACATTGATAAAGTCACAAAATGATGCATACAACGACAACACGCTAGATATCTGAAGAACAGCAGTAAAAAAATATGGCCGTTTATTAAAGGTAAAAATTTATAGGCTACATTCATTGTAGAATAAGAAAATCTTGCAACCCTAAAATTAGATAGTTCTTAGTGAAAAACAGTGATCAAAACCATTTTAGATATATTTAGGGGAAATTCATCAAATCTTAATAAATACTTCATGATTCACTGGTTGCAATTGTGAACCAAGTCGTCTCAAACAAGTAGTTTAAAAAGAGTATTAGCATGCAGAAATAGCTACAACTGGAAAGAAGCGAAAAATTCAAACTTTAATAAAATACGAAGGTCTATACCAAATATAACGAATCAAGACGATAATTCACTCAACGAAACCTTACCTGAATTATTCTTAACATCGAATTGACATTCAACCGACTATGTCGAGAGAGACAGAGCCTTAACAAGAGCTACTCAGGTAATACGATTAATGATTAACAAACTTTTGGAAAAGAAGCCTGTATTGATTCACTAAATATGGTGCAGGGTGAAATTGTATCAAGAAATTGAAAGGTCAGATCGGTCTCTTCAATAGGGCATTCGCAACTATCATATAAGTCATCAGAATCGATGAATACCTAATAACTAAAAACAAAAATATATCTTTCACTTACTTCCAGGGCATAGAGAGCATCAGAATTTAACTGCGTATTTGAGGATTCCAAAGAAACTTGAATAGGGGCCAAAACCAGTTCACGCAATTTATACTTAGGTAGCTGCCGCAAATCGTTCTTATTTTCCAAAGCACCTAAAGTAAAGATTGTAAAACCAAAGCAAACTGATAGCTTCATTTGTCGACAGCAGTAAAAATTGCCATTTCTCTGAAACACTGTCCTTTTTAATTTGTTGCAGCGCAGAGTGGATCGACATGATATCAAGACACTAAGTAGAACCCAAAAAAGCAAAAAAAGAAAAGCAAAAAAAGGCGTTCAAAACCGCGGCAATCAAATAGAAATTATAAAACAAACGACCTTGATCTCAAAAAGGATTCTTAGTTTAACTAATATATGCACCTAAAATATTAACGATTAAATGCACATATTTTCTAAATTTTGTAAATAAGAAAATGATGTCAGAATTAAAACATAAACTATTCGTGCGAAATTAAATTAAGTGAAAAACAATACAGTTTAAGTTTGTTAATTGGCTATTCAGCGAGGTTCATTTCAAAAATTCCCCAAGAATTTGTTTTATTTGTTCAATTAGCAGAGTAATTTTTGTGTAATTACCTTCACTTTTGATTAAATGACCATTAGCGGCACAATTAAGAATAAGTATTGTAAAGAAATTTTGAACCCACTGTTAGGGGTGATACACTCTAACCTGCGAGATCACTTTGATTATGCATTAATCCCTATACGTAGTATCCACATAAACTAGCTGTGGCATTACTAGTCAAATCATGGCTTTAGCTGCCTTGGAGGACAATCTCAAAATCCTAGGAAGCCTTACAATTATTTTTTTCAGGAAATGTTTTTTTCTGATTTTATGCTCTGCATGGCAGTGTGCACTGACATGAATCAAAAAGATGACTTTTGTTTAGCGTATTGAGCAGTTTAACCTAACTCTAATACATAGTTTTCTAATTAATAACGAAGAAAGTATAATTTACTGACACAACCTCTCCTATCTTAGTGGTTCTTACGATGCTGCATCACCCAGTCCCATAATGAATCGTATAGAATGAATTTAGCGCTGCATTTTCAACGCATTTGATTAGGTAGCAAAACAGAAGGAAGCAGACGTGGATAGGCGTAATATTTTTTTTTAATTTGAGGCAGTTTCTGAAGCACTATGACTTGTGTGATGGCTGAATTCTGTTGCCTCAAACGAGACAACTCAAAGAATGCATTTTGTTGAACACTCCAATGTCAGTTAGAATAAACATTTTGTAAGATTATGCACTTGTGGATTTTCTTAAAAAATCAAATTCGTTTCAGAACGAATAGATTCTTATTTGCCTTAAGGGCCATAATGTTTTGGTTAATGTAGTGATGAAAATGTCTGCTTTGATTATTATCGGTCGACTACCCGAAACATAATGCATAAAGGCCATCTATAGCAATTGGGCACAGCGGATTAGCTGCTTTTTCGAATCACTTTTCAGGCACAATCAATCCGATTCTTCAACGTAGCAATATCGTTCCTTCTAAACTGCTATTAATCTTTCCTTGGCTCTGGTTGGCTGCAGGTTTTCCACGTTGATCACTCGAACGCAGATAGACAGTGGATTGGCTGAAGCCGTATGACCTAATATGTTTGCTCTTTAATACGTGCTGAAATTTGAGCTACAAATAACCGGGAAGGCTTGATGGCATCTATTTCGTCGAATTCTTCACTCGACGAATTGAGTACTGACGATTCGTGGGAAACAGAACTGGAAATAGCTTTACTTGGTATTTGCTTTCAACCACGAACACTAAATTTGTGGTGTAGCTTTTATGTACTGAATGCAAATTTTGACCCAGTTATCATTCGAGACGGGGTTAACTATGTGCTTATATTTATAGCATTATGCACTATTTAGTCATGTCTCTATCATTAATTCAAGCGAATAATTAGATGTATCTCAAGGTGGATTCTGTCCTTATCTCAATATTTTGGGGTTTGTTTGTATAAATTTGATTGTTGAGTTCTGTGTCCATCGTTCAGCAATTTTTGAAAATAATAGGAAATACATACCTAGCATAAATTACAGGGCAGCAAAAATGCTCTGTTATTCTACTCGACTTTGCAAATAATCTGCACTTTAAATACTGTGATCTAAATAGGTGCGACTGACGTGAAATCAGTATGCTTTGCTTCAATCACGTCTCAACGTCCTGCAGTACATCATAAACAAGTTTATAATGTCTTCTTAATGTTTATGCCGCTTCTGGCCTTTATTTTCGAATGTTTTGGGTTTAGAAAATGCTGGACTTATGAAAGTCAGATCCATTTGTCATTTTCGTCCCGTGCCTTCACGTCTTCGCCGTGACCTCTGGCGGTTGTGCCTTCGAGTGGAGACAAATTCTTCAAGAATGTCTGATTTTACCGAAATATTTGATCTTCAAACTCAAGAGCAATTGCACTCAGCTTGCGAGGTAGCTGCGACCGCAATTTTATCCTCGGGTGGATCTGAAACTACCTGCAATCTTCCAACGGTACTCCAACTCACCAGCGAGTTTGAATCAGTTCTTACTCACTTTTCGCACACGTACTCCCTCGAATTCGCTCCCGACAACGGTTGGGTGTCTATCTTATCTAATCTCTACACTGTTCTTCGTCCGATCGATCGAGAAGAGCTCTACGCTTTTTTCACCTCTGTGTACCATCGCTTTATTGCCAGTGGGATTGAAGGTAGCCTGCGAGTTTGTAGTGCTTTCCGACTGTTACTGCAATATCATGAGCCAGAACTGTGCAGTTTTCTTGATTCACATAAATTAGGACCGGAGACTTATGCCAAAGATTGGCTAAATACACTGTTTGCAGGACACTTAACGAAGGAAGCCTTATTGTCAATGTGGGACATATACTTCTTGCATGGAAAACCCGAATTTGGTATTTTTGTTGCTTTGGTACTGCTTGTCAATGCCAAAGACCGCTTGATGAATAAAGAAATTGCAGAGGAGGCAGTGGAGGAGGCGTTTTGTTTGGACGATGGGGAAGAACCCGATGTTGCTGAAAAAGAATCTGTGGTCGTTACGCCGAAATCTAGAGGTATTTTCTACGCTTTTCCTTATTGTAACAATGCTCATGCCATTATGCATGGTGACTAGTCTTTTTGCTGGACTCGCAATTTTTCGGTGGTTTTACTTGCTTAACCTTTATTAAATGTGTTGGATCAGGTAGATTGTGGTGATTTGCAGCAACATTTGAGCAAGGGTGTAGCTTAAAGCTGAGTTTTCTGTATTTTCTTCCGAGAGTTGGGCTTTTACAAAACCACACGCTTTACCTGCAGTGTTTTCACTAAATTATCACTTAAGTGTGCGGTAATGGATTCAAGATCAACAATACTAGAAACATTGGCTTTGAATCACGTAAACCAACTACCAATTGATTACATGCGTTCAATAATAATTGAACCCGCTGTCAATATGTGCTAAGCATCAAACAATTCTGAGGTGTGGTATTTTTTTAATTCAAGTGGTACCCAAAAAATTCCCATCGAATTATCTGGTATTTTCTCGGTATTAAACAGCCCAATCTTTTATGTCATTTAATGGCAGTCTACATATATTGTATGGCTTAGGACCAGGTAGCGATGTCCTGCTTAAAGGCTTACTTTTCCAATAAATAGCATGGTCGAGCTTAAATTGTCGGGTAGCGTACACGGTATTACGCATCGCTGTTATTGCAGTTATTAAATTAGGGATGTTATTCGAATTGTCTTGACTCTCATTCGGATTTCTGTGCATGTCATTCCACATCTGCTAAATAGCATGCGTTGCATTTAAAGAACTCAACTGCTTTGGCTGTTGTAGTTGCGTACAAAAAACAAATATATGGGCCTTTTTAAACGTTTGCTGAATCGATGAGTAACCCTAAAAAGACATCACGCCAATAAGTCCTCCTAAAAGTATGTCCAGAAATGCTCAAAAGTAAAATTAGTCAATGGCACTGTGTTCATGCAGCAAATTTCTGCTGAAAATTTGTAAGTGGCCTGCCGCAGTTAGAGCAAATCTCCAAAGACTCGTAAGTAATGACCTCATTTGCAAGTCCTGTGTAGGATTCCTTGTAAATGGTAGCCCCTAGTTTGCTGTTAAGCGTAAACGAGCGATCTTTTATAACTATTAAGGTGAACAGTTCCAGACTTGAGGGTCGTTTTCTACTAACTCTTATGTCTTGCTTTGTCTATTTACCACTTTGGATTAAATAACTGCGGTACACTTATTTTACCGGCCTTTTTCCTATGCATTTTGTACCTTACACTCGTTTTGTATTACAATTAGACTGAAATACTTTCATTTAGCCTTCGAAAATAAACTGCGCCCTGACATGCGGTCCACTTTAGTAAAAACGTAATATCCCTAATGTGGTCTTTCGCGAGCAGGTTCATGTTGTAGTTTTGTCTACCCTTTTAAGATGCACTTCTTACCGAATTACGGGATTTGCCTAAACCAATGCAGTCCTCCGATCTCGCTGCACTGGTTGAAATCACTCAAATTTACGATCGTAAGACGCCGTTTTCATTCCACACTAAATATCTGCCTCTGATTTTTGGTTCCCCTGATCCCGAAAACGATAATTACCTCATCAATGGAGCCCTTTCGTTGTTGGTGTCTGTTGAGGAGATACTGAGCGCTCAGGCCTCTCGCAATGAGATGACACAACAGGATGAGGAAGCAGGAGCTGTCCGCTTCTTGCTTGTCGACTGCCGACCAGCAGATCAGTACAACGCCGGTCATCTTGCCACCGCTTTCTACCTAGATACGGAGCTCATGCTAAGCAATCCTCCCGAATTTAATACCAGCGTTCAGGTAGTTGATTTTTCGTTTTCAAGGCTGAAATGTTTCCCATTTGAGGTTTTCCTTTGATGTGCCTCTTTTTTATTAACTTGTTTGCATCTCACTTAGTCTTTTTGTATAATGGTGGATTAGTTTCACTTCTCATAAAAAATAAACTGGATACTGGTAGTCCAATTAAAACAATGGAATTGCCGATAGACTCCGTGTACTATGCTCCTGGAAGGATTCCATTTCTAAATCACCTATGTGTCCACATATGTGGTTATCTTGTGATGGTTTATTCGAACATTTGTCGTGTTTGATTTATTTTTGTAGCGAAAATCGGTCACTTGAACGTAATCTATTCATCATTCGTTCTTGTCAGCTAAGACCCATTCCTCGTGGGATGTCAGCACATTATTATTTGATGTGGTCTGGTAACTAGTGTTCATAGTTCACAATTTCTTTAATCATGCTATTGATTGACATGGGAATTTAAAATGAGCACCACGTTGTAATTGTCTTTTCTTTGCACTGCTGGTACCAGCTACCTAACACTCTTAGGTTAGCCAAGTTCAGTGTTTTTTTTGTAGCACGTCGTCTGTTACACGTGAACCCACATTTTCCTTTTCAGGCTCTCTTACAAACGCAGAAACGCGGAATTGCTTCTGGCTCCAAAGCTGTCGGAGAGCACATAGTTTTTATGGGCAGTGGTCGACTAGCAGAGGATCGAGTAGCAAACATGGTTATCGCCCACTTCCTTCGTCTAAACACAGCTTTTGTGAGCATGGTGTACGGGGGCTACACGGCTCTCCACGAAGCACTCGGTCCTCTTGAATTCAACCGACGTTTGGTGTCTCACGAGGCTGATCTTTGCCTTGTATGCGCAACAAATCGGGGTGAGCAGGCTGTCCGGATGGCTCGTCAACAGCCTCTGTTGTCGTCCACTTTCCATTCGAGCACTCCTCGTGGCGCCTCGATTCCTCCAACCGCACAACCCTTTGATATCGTGTTGTCAACTTTCTCGAATCTTCTCAAAAAGTCAACCCCCTCCTCCAGGGCTCCCCAAATAGCGCCAACTCCTGTTTCTGTGGTCAAGCCTGCCTCTTACCGAAACACAGCGGCCGTTTTTAGCATCGATGACAATGACGATGAAGATGACGAAAACCCTGATTTGGTTTACAGACCAATCTCGTTGCCACTGGCTGAGTCTACGGTTAAAATGAAAACTAACCAAAGGGTTTTTAGCAATTTAAGACACTGTGTCGCTGGCCAGTTGATTGATTTCAATGATTGCCGAAAAATGCCTGAAGTGAATAGCAGCTTTATATGCAGGCTTTTTAGCCCTAATGGATCGCTCTCCAATCGTGGTATTCTTCTTCTATTGGAGGAAGATATCGTGCTAGTAAAGGAACGAGAGAAGCAATTGCTTGAGTCCCTAGGCAATTTCGTCCAGAAAACATTCCACAAGAAATCAAACTCCGCCTCGAAGAACGTTTCTGGCAGCGGCGGCCCTGAGCGGAATACTGACGGATTGATTGAATTTGCACTTCCCTTGGTGTCGCTGAAAAAAATTACTTCGAACAAACTCATCCCTGAGGTCATAACATTCCACTTCTCCCGTGCTACCGAAGATTTCGTTTCGGAGACACTAGAGGCTGTTCGTCTGCACATACCCGAGGCAGGTGACGCGGTGAAGGCTATCAAGTTGGCTGTATATCGAGCCAATGGGATAGGTGTGACAATGTAATGGATACTTTTTTCCGTATCATTATGCTTCTGGTTTTGTGTCTTTTATGTTCCGGCTGTGCTTATTACCTTCTTTACTACTCTCCTATTCCTACTTTCTTCTGTACACATTCCATAAGTATACTTTCCGCATATTTTCTTCTTAAAACGTCACTTTGTTGTGTAATACTTTATGTGTTTCAAAGGGGGGAGCTTGGCAATTTTGCGCCAGGCACAACATGGCTTTGTTGTATTTAATGAAGTTTGCATCGACGATTTCCCAACTCACATATCTTTGGGAGTAGCGAATGTATTGGCATAATCCGAGCCGTTTTGGCATTCAAGGAAGGCGTGAAGCGCTCCACTTACGCATTGGCTTGTTTTTGTCGTAGGAAGATAAGATTCATGGAACAGACTTTCCTTTTGAAATGGTCATTTTTATGCGGAAATGCCAGACGTTTGGTTACCTATTATTTCAGTTACTAAGCTGTACGAAATATGTCCTCTTGTCTAAAGTAGAGGTGTCAAAGGTTTAAAACTTTGTTGAGTAATTTCGGTGATGATGAATTTTTCGCGAGTCCAGCGGCATCGTATACATTTTAATGCATCAACCATTTGTTTGTGGACATTTGAGAGGCCGTTCGGACGAGACGGCGACTGCATGGATCTCAATCATTGGGATAAAATTTAATGAGCTAGAATTAATCTCTTGTTTTTGCTCATTTAAAAAATGTGCCGTGATATCTTGTAAACAATTTATGTGGTTGAGCTATACGACAACGACCAAAAACCTTAGGCTTGAGGTACATCAACTCAATCTTGCGATTACGTTGATTCTGTTTTTTAATAACATTAGCCGTAAAGGATTTTCGATGAAAGAGGTTTCCGCGATTAATATGCCAATTCGTGTTTTCAAGTAGAACATAGCGACTGTAATAGTCAGTTGAATAATACCAATCACAAGCGTTGTTACAGGTATGGATTTTGTAAAAAATGAAGGATCTAGTAGCTGACTTTATTGTCTCCCCCTTTAGATCCAGATGCGAGGAGTCGTCCGCCAGCCTCTTCTAGGGGATATGGATGCATGAAGAGTGGTTTTTGACTTTCTTCTCGTGCACGCAAGTGCATTCGCAGGAGCGTATGCTCGAGCACACCAATACGAATCTCCATAGCAACGTTTTCGGCCTTGAGACGCTGGATGGCCTGCTTGATGCGAACCACCGGAGAGCTGTCTGTCATGCTTGAGCCTCGCTGATCCATCTCCTGTTTCACACGCTCCAACTCATCTGATAACTCCGTTAAGACCTTACTTCGTTTGGTTATGCCACCGCTTGCCTGGTTGTAGCGCTCTTTCATCCTGCACAGCCTGTCCTTGATGTCGAATTAAATTAAAACCTTTGCTTCAAATGACAACTTCCTCCGACATTCGGGCGACACTTTAAGTATCAACAACAGTTTGCAGCTAATGGGATTAAACTCGTTAATGCCTTCTGTACGCTAGATCACATCTACGCGCCTTATCCACAAGGAGGTCACATTCGATATCCGTTAATCTACTCGCAATTATCTAGTTGTGTGAAAGTCGTCCAAAGATGTTATCCTTACAGGTCTTCTTGAAAATTCTGAGATGGACGTGCTCCGGAACCCCCTTCTTGCGTTTAACGCCCAAAATGTAATCCCACGCAACAGACCTACTGATGAGGGCTGGCCTGAACTGAAGATTAATTGATCGAAAACTGATAAGTATTTCTATGCACCATTAGCACCTTTACAAGAACATGCAGGACTACACAATATCGCTTTGAGGTGATTTCGTCATTTTTGAGTAAGAAATTTAGAACCTTTGGCTAACAGTAAAAAAATTCCCTCCCTTTAACTTCATATCGCACTGTTCATTCGAATATTCTTATATTTTTTTTCATTAGAATGCACACTAAGTCGACATTTATAAATGATTTTCTTTCGCTATGCTATTTACCTTTGATTAATTAGAAAATTTATGTGAATTAACATGAAATTTACACTTACCTGGACACAACGGTATTCTGCTAGAATTTGGTCGATCTGGGTATTGATATACTTCTCCCGGCTATTGATTTTGTCCAGTCCTCGACTGAGGTCTTCCTGCAGGCGTTGAAGGTGACTACGTGAATCTTTAAAGCACGAGTCAATTTCCTTACGATGATTATTGACCTGGTCCAAGTGACCTCGCCAGTCTTTGGTCTCTGGACGACTTACAATGCGCAGTTGCGGCAGCACCCGTTCCACTTCCATTTGCCATTCCCCGGGCTCTACTGTGGGCTCGAGAATGCCTCTACATGCACCCGAAAAGCTGTCCGGGGTGCCTTCGGAGCCACCTCGACTCCGGTAATAACTCGCCGTCCCCATCAAGAGGCCTCCGAAAGGCCCGTGGGGATCGACAAAGCAGGGATCCTCGCTATTTATATTTTCACCGTGCACCTCATTTACATTCGTCTGAGATTTGTCCAAGTCTACAAAAATTAAGTGACATACCTTGAATGCTAGAAAAAGAGCCGAAATTTTTGTGAGGCTGGTGCAGGGGAGTCCTAAAACCCTCAAAGGCAATGATGGCAATAACACGTTTTGTTTCCGCGTCTTGCTTACCTTACCAAACCACGTACACAATCGGTTTGTGTGTATTTTAAGGGGGAGAACAGTGGGATCGCACGAAGCCAAAACTAACTATGGTTGTCCAAAGAATTGCACAATAAGTGCCATGTATCTCCAGGCCTCGAGTCGCCCACACATTGTTTTTAGTTGTTTTTACACAAATAAAAATCTACAAGTAAAAGTTTAACCTGCACGTACAAATAAATGCGCCGTTGCTGTGTAAGGTGTCACCAACACTTCTTCTAGTCCATTGCTAATATTCTCTGCCACTACTCTTGTTTGATAATTTACCGAGATACGTTGTGCGAATAAATGAATAAGCTGTGAACTTGAATAAGGAGATGAATAATTGGGACCTAGAAGGCCGTGTGCTAGATGGCCAAGTTATTTTTTTAGAATGGGGCTGTATTCCTTTTCTGGTCTAGTCAAAGGCGATACTTAATGACGGGTCTCTGTTAGGACTGGGATAAATTATTGACTAGAGATTAGTGATTAGTTAAGCTACCAGGAGTACAAAAAAATTAATTAAATTGTATTTTAAAGGTGCTAAGCTATTTTTTAAGCAAAACTCTGGATCTTGTGTGGGGGAACGCTCTGGTGGCTCAACTATTCCAAGCCGGACTTCGCTCAATAATTGTACGTGTTAACGCATGTTTGGAACCTTCATTTCAAGTTAGAATTTCACTCCTAACGCAATTGGTCGAAAATTGGAAGGAGCTTAAATGCTAAATTCTTGAAGCGATATTGAATCTTTTTGATGGCTACTACTGATAAATACAAAGTAATTTTTATTTAACTAAGCACCCTATCTTAAAGTGTCTCTCAATAAACAGGTGTACGTTCGAAGTCCTTTACATTGGTTTAATATTTCTATCATAGTAAAAGAAAAAAATGAAAAATTATATAGCTTTAAAAGTACGCATTCCAAATCTGCGAAAATATGAGTTACTGCTCTAGGTTGGCAAGCTATCATTGTTAATTTTGGCTCTAAATTTAAAGGGTTCATTCTAGAATACCGGACTACATTTAAGGGATTTCTGTGATTTTGCTTGATAGCGCAAGCAGTTGAAGAGTAGGTCAACTCATTTTAGATGTTAAACGTTAGATTTCGAAGTTAGATACCTTTGTTCACTTAGACTTGGCCTTTGATTGCAAGGACAAACTACACCGTACGCCTAAAAAAGACTTGACGAATAGTATTTTCACTGACTCAAATAGTATTTATCACCCTAAAACACAAAAAGTACTCATCAGTTAGCAGCCATCCCAAAACGTTCTGTATTTTTCCCCACCTGCGATAATATACAGGGACGTTGATTCTTAACTTACTGATCTAAACATAACTGAGTTACTCCAACTCCTTAAATTGTATCTTTCTTCCGGCTGCTCATTAAATTAGATTTGCCTTACCAAGTGCCGAGACTTGTTCTTTCTTCCACTTCCGACCAGAATCTTTGCCCGACCTTTCAAACACTTTTATCAAAGTTGACTTTGTTGAACCAGTTTACTTTACTGTTGATGCTCACTGAGACCGCTACTGCGAAAGCACACCGAATATCCACATCTTTTCTGAGGGGGAGCTGATGTTAAGGTACATTTGAACTAGAAATAACTTTTCACAGATAGTAAGAGCATCATAATATAATTGGCATCTCTTACAGTCAATTGATAATTCTTTCTTTATAGTATTATTTTAACAGATTATACTGCATTGGGAAACATCGAAAGGGGGCCGCAAACATTAAGATTTGTTTTATACACGACGTTCAGTTTATTACATTTGCTTATAAAATAGTTTCGCCTTTTTGAGATAGGCATGCTCTCCATTTTGGTAGTTTATCATTTAACAATCGTTAAGACATTGCCACGTATAATCAAGACGAAATCGTTTAATCTTGTACCTTTAATATTATCTTTGTTCTAAACAATTATCCGGTTTACAGCAGTCCCATTGTTAAGGATATCAAATGCAAAAATATATAAAATGCCGAAAATGCATTTTGCAAAGCCTTAAGTGCTGTGACAGCTAAAGTTTTATTTAAGCAGTCAGTAAAGAAAAAAACAGAAAAATATAATTATCAATTATAATGCAGCCAAACTTCTCTCAAAACCAATTCAGAGATACAATGCTGGCCAAAACACGATAAACAATAGATTTTATACATAAATGCCTACATTTCAAGTCCATTGGTCTCAGTTCATCACCAGTTTCTTCTATCTCTGCTTCCACTTCTGAGTCACAAATACCGACTCTTACTTCTGGCAGGATCCCAGCCTTGTTTACGGTCCACTCAACCAAATCATCATTCTCTGGTGTCGAAGCGGTCACGTCGTCCACTTGACTGGATCTGTCAACAATATTTAAGCGATCTGAAAGGCTCTCCTCATCGTCCTGCTCAATCTGCGGGGGGTCATAGTTTAGGTTCCTGTTTTTCACAGCTGTGTCAGCCAACAAATCAAGCACTTGTATACAGTATTCACCACAACCAGATTTTAACTTTGAGGGAGGAAAGTCAGGTGTCTGACCTGTCAGAGTGCGCAAAGAATCAAGTATAGTAGCAATTGTGGCGTTAGGGTCGTCGTGTTCCTGGGGTTGCTCTATATAGTGACCAGATTGGCCAATAAGCCAAGCAGATAGACTGACAAAACTATTGAACTGTTCACCCGGGTTCGTGGGAATGGCGAAATGAAGCTTAGAGAAACCCTTGATTCGATTAGGATTACAGTATGTGTGTTCGTATTCGAGAAGTTTCAGTTTCTCCAGAAGGCTTTCCATCATTTGAAAGGGAAGAAACAGGGGCAGGTTTGAATTATTGTGGGCCGCAGAGCTAAGAAGTGCTGTATCATCGGGATACTCTGCATCTGTTTTACCGATATCCATTATCTGAAAAAATTAGACAACAAATAAAATTGACAAAATTTGCATCTACTAATGCCTTTTAAAATATGTTTCTAGTTTTAATGGAAAATTTGTTTAGTCAATCCCAAGCAACTTTGCAATGAGACTATTAACGATTTTAGAAAATGTTTTACCATTGATTTGTCCCATCACCGGGACTATTTTTATTTGAATACACAAACAAATTTAGCAAAATTCACTAAATGTCGCTGCTCCCCACCTCCTCTAATTAATCAGTAAATTTATTTAGTGCATTTTATTTTACTCACTAAGCTAAATGATCGCATAGAATTTTGTCTTAGGGAAAATATATTATTGTCCAGGAAATAAAAAATACAGTCCTATCGATCTTTTTTTAATAATTCTATGCACTGTTCCTGAATCCAAGACGAGAAAGCAGTGTGGGGTTCAGTAATAATTAGATTGGTTAAACACAAGGATTAGTACATATTTGAAACATACAATTGAGCTAACTGAATTCCGGCACTTAGCCAAGGGGTCAAAATACAGCTCAAAACGACAGCTAACAAGTTACAGAAAGCAGCATACTTATTGCATTTGTTAACCCAGATATTAACTGATCTATTGATTAAAAAGACAAAACGGGGTTTAAGCAAGTTGGCTGTAATTTAAAAAATATGTGTAAGAGTAAGTTTAGCAAAGCAAAATGAACATCTGGATCAAAATTCACGTAATGTTAAAAATACAGATCATAATCAATAGTTTTTATCAGATTCAGCCTGCCTATTATAAAAATCATGTGTCGAAAATGCAAAAAATTATTTTTACAAAAAAATAGGCAAACTAATTCCTGTAAAGAAGTCAATTAAATCGAGATTTATAGAAGGCGATTAATAGGATCAGATACGAAACAAACGCAACTATGTCGCGTCAAATATTAACTAGATGTGGGTATTACAAAAATTATAAGTTTGGACCAACTCACTCAACTCACATTTTTTTACAAAAACAAGTTACTAATAGCGAAAATAACTTTGAGAAACTTCACAGTTTTAACGATGGAGGACAAGATAAATTGTTTGACACAAACGGAAATTCAAAAAAAGAAAAAGTACTGTTTAAACCAAGCCTACTCAAAATTTAGCAACTCATATTTGGTAGTGCGCACCAATATAAAGAAACGGACGACGAAGACAGGAATTTGGCAGAATGACTTATTGTGCAATTCAAAGAAGCTTCATATACAAACTAAGGTTTTCATCTATTAAAACAAAAATCATTTTTCTGCACAATTAAAAAAGTATAAAATTTTAAAGATTAAGCATGACTAAATATGTCTTTGCAATGTAAAATACAGATGCAACATTAAATCAGAGATGCATTGATTTTAAAAGTCTTGATGTGTTAACTTTTAAAAAATTTCTAAAACAAATACATTTTAAGAAAAAATTATTAGCGTTGGATTTAAAATTTGTTTTAAATATTTGCTTTATCTAGCGGAGTATTCAGATTCCTGTCCGGTAACATTGTAGAATAGCCGAGTCCCAATAGGTAAAAGACTGGTACAACAGAACAGGCTTTATTGACCAATCAGAAGCCAGAGCCACGCGTCAGGCG
>UXSR01000474.1:0-30974 GCA_900604375.1 Mesocestoides corti
GCCATTGGATTGCAGAGAGACACAGGATTGGCTGCGGCCAGGTGGTCCAATATGTCTGCGCCCTAATCCGACGCCACACCGGCTCTTCACCCATGTGGAGCATATTGGCAAGTTTGATCAATTTAGGCCGGCGCCATCTGCTAAACACCCTTCAGGCGCCCAGCAAATTTTTTCCAGGATACGCTTCTGTACTTCAAACACCCAATCTGTGCCTTCGTTATTACAAAACTGAGGACCGTTTGAGACTAAGGTGTCGCGACTGCTTTTTCGAAAGACGAGATAACAGACTCTACGTTGAGTGCAAAACTCATGCACGCCACCGTCAAGCTCAGATTATGAGAGAACCCATTACTCCATGGAGATTTCGTCGGAAGATATGGAAACACGTAAAATGGACTTAATTGGAACCAATTTGCGCTTTCAAGGTTGATTATTGTGTGCGACATTTTCACAAGTAAATTCGATACTTACGTATTAGTTTTTTGCATTTTTCTTACCTGTAGTCTTCGGAGTCTGATATAAGACCCTTTAGAATTTTGGTGGTTAAAGATCTGGACTTCGTAAATAGCCATCAAACTCCAAATCTTTTCATCAAGATTCCGGGTATTGACGGCCCATTATATAATTGTAGTTTTATGTAATAGATGCTATGGAATCTGGAGTCGCTAAATGCCACTTTTTTGCTGTCTAATTGTCATTAGTTCACAAATTGCGTAGTTACTTGGGAGGGGTAAATATCCCGATGCACGTTTCAACCATCATGTCCCCATCAGCGGTCTTTGAGATGGAGGTAGTTCGCGTGTTTACCACAATTACGGGACGATACAAGGCGTTATTTTGTGCAATTTAGGTTTTCGTATGAAAAAGGTACATTCAAATTCATGCAGTCGTGCAGCTACGCGGTGCGAACGCTGGTTGCTTTCTTCATAGGTCGTTTATTCAAAACTTGTGTGGTCAAATAGTACCCATGTGTCCAATATGCCTTAACCTCCTGTTGAAGTAAATGACAGACAAGGACCCACCATAATAACATCCTAAATACATCAGGTGAGGCATGTCTTGTGCCACACATGCGTAGGATCCATTAAGTATGGGAATTTGCTTACTTTGAACTTCTGTGGACTTAGCGAAGGAAATGAAACACCAGTAAAAAAATATTAAAAACAAATTGATTTGAAAGTTAGCAAGAGGCAAACTTTGGGTTTTATGGCTGAAGTATCCTTTAGTAGCCTCCTCAGCCCCTATTTTTTCCTGGGGTATTATCGCATAACACATTTCCCGTCAGGTAAATTAAATCAAACTAACATTTTGGAGAACTTCGTGACTGCTATCTTCTATAAATTACAAATCGTTTCCGTAAACTGGGGCCCTAAATACTAAGAGTTTTATAAAGTTCAGAATTAATGCATGGGACCTCAACATTTGAGACCCTTATCACTTACAACTTTAAAGTTGTCCAAAAGTAATGCATTATCAATTGCTGTCTACGTTTTTTGATTTGATTACAAGAGTGTTATACTAAAATATTCGTACATTGGCGTGACGAGTCCTGCCACTCGCCTTTTCATATGTATTAAGTGTATGTAAGTGCATATGTATTAAGTGGACCCTTCAAATATAAGTGAAGTAAATTGATTTTCACTGAGTCTCTTTACTTCATTAGAAGTCACTTTTGTCAAGACTCTTCGACTTTAGTATTATGCAGTCCATCCCCCAGAGTTCAGTTATCGTAATTGGCTCATTATTTGATGCTGTCCTCGTGAAATACTACTACTACTCAATCTATCAACACCGTTGTCGCACGTTATAGTATGCTTTAATTGTATTGGGGCCTGTTTTGTGGTGCATCTTGATGGAGTAACAGTGTCACTTGTGATCGTCGCTTGTAATGTGACAGCATACTAAAGAAATAAATGGCAAACTCGAGCAATCATTGGTAATACCTGCTGTTTATATCATAAGGATTCAGTTTTGTAGACTTGCTACATCGAAAACTACATTTGAATCTTCCTGTTTGCTTTTGTTTAGTCCATTTCCTCTTTATCGCTGTTTTCTCTTAGATATTCCTGAGCTTGCATAAAGAGTCCTCGCGAGTTTTAGTTCTTACTACTCCGTAATTGTTTCGTCAAGATAGAAGGTGGCCATAACTAAGGCGAGGTTTTACAATTCTCAACACCTATGATTTTCAGCATCCAAAAGCTCCACTTTCCCACGTGTTAATTCCGACCCATGATCCTCGTGATTTGAAGACCAAAATTATGGTGAAATTTTTAGTTTTTCAATTAATTATCTGATTCCAAACAGCATATAAACATGCACGAGCGTTTTGAGGTCAATCGCTGCGTTGAATAATGCAATAAAGAGAATATAATGTTAGAATCTGTAAGGGTTTTCATTCGGTATTGGTAACCAGTGGCGCCATTAAAAGTCTTTTCCTTCAAATAAATGTTGAGTAGAAATGTGAAACACGTCCAATTAGTTGCATGTGGTTCACCTTCAGAACTTACTACTTCTCAGCCATGACTTCATTTTTCATCCTATTGCAAAAGGCAAACTAATTCAAGGTAGCTTATGAACAACATTCGGTTATTTGCTGCACACATGAACAGTAGCGCTGTTCAAAGGTGTGTAAATGTGAATGGCAGTTGTGGTCATTAGTAATGCGGAAAACTGACCGCGTTTTGTTTACACGTATCACTTTAGAACCTGTCCTGTCAGAATTTAAGTAAGGTGGTCCACGTATTTTAATAATGCAACTCTCCTTCGTGGAAATCTTTGAATGTTCCCGTCTCAATTATGTCTTACTGATTCTAATTAAGTAAAACTGTTGGCTGTATATTTCCAGAGCATAAGTATTTGTAATGCTATGCATTTGTCTTCTTTCAAACTAATAAAAGATCAAATATAAAGATGCTAATATGGACTTATGAATTGGATTTTTTTAAAACCCACAACTGATCTGTAAAATGCCAAAGAAAACAAGGACCCGGTTTGTACTTGAATCCATTCCACAAAAGTCTTGTGTACATAGCTGCATGTGTTTACTAAATGTATTTTTCACTGAGTGCTCATTACTTTCCTGCAACCATACCCGATTGCTTTTTCTCAGTTCGCTGACAACACACTTTGATTATGGGCTTGGAATGTTTTGTTAATTTATCAATCCTAGTTATGGTACTTGTTTTATTTTAACCCTCTAACTGCAACCAATGTTGAGTGACTTACGACAATGCAAAACGCGTCTTGTGTTCGACGTAAAAACACTGAGATGTCTATCACAAACCATTTGCTAATAGGGGTATTTTAGCATAAATCAGACAAACTCCGGAATTAGGTCCAGATGACATAATGGTACCCGATATAATCACACGGGTATTGCTCCTGTTTTAAATAGTAACATCGCGAGTCTAAAAAATTTGGAGTCGATTGGAGCAGCTCATGGTTTGCTCGTGAAAAATCGTACAATCCGGTAATAACCATGTACTTGCGTTCACCGTTCACTCGGTTAGGGTGCGACTGGTGCATAGTCTAAACAGATGCTTCCTATACTTGTCTAATTTGTGTTTAGTTAGTTTATTTACCACATCTACACTCAGTGTCATCGAAAGCTTAGCTAGTTGATAAATAGAAGACGCTAGCAATCGTCAGACTGGCGCAAAAGTTATGTCTGTCCATCCAAAGTGCATCAAATATTAGTCACTATAATTTTGGCAATTACTATAGTTTCAGATGCCGCATTAACTAATATCTAACGATTTGAGTTTCTAATTGAGCAGTACTTTGTTTGGCTTTTCGGATTTGAATGGCTCTAAGAAGGGAGGTCAGGAGTACCTGGGAAATTAATTTATATTACCTGCTCGGCATCGTTCCACATAAAACAGATGGAGTCTCTGTTCATTCAGAGCATGCAGTGCCAACCAAGTGCTTTTAAACAGGGACTGCAATGCACAAATGCTTAACAGCTCCACCCCATGCATTTGTTTAATGGACCCATAGTGCTGGCAAATTGTTAGGAAAAGAAATTGAAACGAGTTATATCCTGTTTCCCCATTTACAACCGGTTCGTTAACTCAATAAAAGGGAGATGCATACTCATTTTGTATGTCCTCAAAATCCTAAAAAATATAGTCCAAATCGGAAGTAAGTACCTTTCACCAGCAATGATAGATTGAAAGTCACAATTCAATGGAAAACCGAGAGTTCCTAAGGGGCCAGACTGTTGCCGTGGACGCAGTGGCTCGTGTCTACGGGATTTCGATTTGGGGGACGCTTGAGCTGCATCGCGGTGGGCTTATTGAACCGACTGCATTGTGTAGATCTAGGTAAGGCATCGCATTAAGTTGATTACTGTTTTGTTTACGCAGGATGCAATGCGGACAATTTAAGAGTATTTGAAGTAGTTGAAGATTTCGTGTGAAATGGTTGAGGAATGCAGAAGCACCTCCCATTACTGGTAATCGGTCTGGCCTTGTCATGCATTACGCCAAATACTGTTTTCCTGTCCACCGTAGTTTTAGAGCTTGTGGATTTCGTGTTGTAACTAATCACTTATATATTTTTAACAGGAATGATGGATGGTAATCGCGGTAACTCATTGAATGAGACCATTCAGCTTATTTTATAATTTAAATTGAGAAAAACACTCATTATTGAAAGAAAACTAGAGATACAATGGTTGTATTATTTTGTACCTTGGTTCCACGTTCCGAAATTCCGTGACCTGTATACTTGAATCATCCGTTTTCTACTTTCATGACTTCTGAAGCTTTCATTTAGCGTCAGGCAGCAAAGTGCCTGTGGCTTCGTATGTGGAATCACTGTGAAAAATTGTACTGGTTAAGAAAGCTTTTGAGCGTCATTTCTTTGAAAGTATTGCTAACTATAGTAAACCTTTGACTGAATCTAGCTCTACAGTGGAACACTTACTTTGCCAAATCAGGCCAAGACTCTCCACGCGATTCCAAATTTTTTAAGCAGCAGTAGAGGAACCTTTGATTTCTTTTAAATGGCAAATTTCCAGTTACGGTTTTTCACTTTGATGATCAGTTCTGCCGAAACAGTCACGCAATCCTAACACAGGAGAAACATTTAAAAATCGGCTTGTACAAAACTGGTCTCAAAGTATTCAAATTTATTCCGCTTAAAACCGTCATAGCTTCTATCCAACTGGACCTGCACTGAGGGAACAGCATTTCAGCAATTTTACATAACTCTTGTGTGGCGAAAACAACGTATAGATTGTCATTTTCTTGCAATAATGGTTAGATGGTATCAGAAAAATAGAAGACCACTTAAGAGAGGGCCTACATGAAAGTGCCAGACCGTGTATTAACCGTTTTATAAAACGCTTTCGTTCAATAAAGGATGGGAGTTAACTGACTGTAAACAGTGTGTTCAAGTACTTGGACAACTTCTGCTCTTCTCTAATCTATAAAGCCTAGATTTCGACCTTACAGCAAACGAATTTTTGGGACATCGCCACCATCGCTCTCTTCTAACACGTAATAACATAAGCAACTTTTTGTAATAAATTTTTTTGCCGATCACAGTTCATTATCATTTACCACCCTCGTCTGAAGCCCCAAAACTTTCTCAAAGGGCTCAAGATCAAAATTCTTAACAATTTATTTGTGTTTCGCAGATTTCATGATTTATTTCTTGGATCATCACAACAATACCCAGAGTTACTACAGAACACTAGGCGATGCGTTCATAAACTATTCGAGCTAAACTAGGACTATCCGCCAACTTTAATCCAAATAATAAGTTGTGGAACTTTCAAAATTTAGCAGCATCATAGTTTTGTCGCCTTATCTAGGGATAGGGCTTTTAAAATGTCACGACGGGTTTTGGGAAATTGCCTTTTAATCCTCTTGTGAATTTTTTGTGGCAAATTACCATTACTATAGACGAAATCGAGATTGGTGTTTGTTTACCCCTGTTTATATAGAAACTGTATCCGGGAGTGGTTTTTTGGGTAGAACTCGAAAGCTATGGCAAATTATTCGCATGCGGTTAAACTTTGGATTTATCACGGGTTTAAAGTTAACTTACATATCAAGTTAATCAGGACCGAAACAAACTTGGCGATGCACCTTACGACTTGATTTTATGTCAGGAAATGTTGACCTGCTTACACAAACGATTAAAAGGCATCTTTTGACGGTGGCAGATTAACTAAGATTCAGTGTTTCATTGCAGTGCCTTCCACTTCGTTGAAAGCACTCTATCGGCTTCCTGCCTATTTTATCTCCAATAACTTGCGGCCTTGTAGGTTTACAGGGAGGATCGCTTGGAGCTATTCGAGAATGAAGCGACTTGTAGTAACAGAGTTTACTGGTGGAGGAGGGAGAAGCTGAAGATTTTTCAGTGCTTAAGAGCATTGAAAAACCTCTCTTAACATATGAAAAGCCATTTATCGAACCGTTTACTTTCTGGCGGTTATTTAACAATGGGATAATAACGCCAGATTAATTCATTAAATAAAACACAGAAGCAATTGCTTAATTGGTCTAAATTATAATTGTCATCAGAAATTAACCATTACTTAAGGATATTGCAACAAGTTATACCTAATGCTATAATACACACAAAACGAAATTACATAGAAAATTACGAAGAGATGAAAATTGTAATATCGTTTAAAATAGTCTACCGACTTTACCTACGTCGTAAAATAAGTCCATGGTATTCTCGCCATCTGGATTATGAAAAGAATCGGTCAGTTCCAAAGTGCATATTTTATAGGTGTACTTTGAATATTTGTAGCAGAACCTGTGGTATAAGGCATTTTAATAAAAACGTTTCAAAATAATTTTCCTTCGAACGATGTCTGGCTATTAACCTTGTGCCGACATAAGTTAGAAATATTCGAGTAATTAGGCTTTTAACTATGTTTTGTCGTTTGTCATCTTTGAAGGCTGTCATTGACACGAAACTGGCTAGTAATTCACCTGGTAAGTTCTTAAAAGCTTGTTTTAATATAACAATATATTTAGTTCAAAATGACTTTTTGGTCTTAAATGTATCCCGGTAAATTTGCACAGCCAAAGAATGGTTTATGGGGGAGAAACCATGGAAACCAAATGCAGATTTCAAACTAAAAACTACAATTGCTGTCTCCCTTCAATCTTTATCGTTTCGCTTAGTAGAAATTAGTGCTTTTTTGAGAATGCATGTTGACTTGCTTAAAAAGTAAATCTAGCAGCCTTTTTAAGAGGCGTAACTCCGCGTACTCTTCTGAACAGACGTGGCCTCATTAGACGTGAAGTATTAACTCGGTCATAACATGAACCGCCACCACAATTTTGTAGCTTACCAGTACATTTTAATTTTATCTCTGTCCCTATGTATAGCAGCGTCGCGAAAGTGTTAATTCAATTTCTTTTTTTTAACAAACTAGAAAAAAAAGCCGTGTCGGAACAAGTATGCACGGAAACTAGAGCGAGGTTTACTATAGGAATTTGAGCAAAATTTCCGAAGCAAGTGTACTGTGGACGCCTTTAAAATTATACTTCTGAATCATTTAGCTGTTATTTTTCTGGAATAAAGGACAATGGCATCTTTTGATGTCTTGACTTTCTTCGTCATCACAGGGGATTAGAGTCGTATGACTAGCCTGATACCTTTAAATAAACGACTCTAGAGTTGTAGATGGTGCATGTTCCTAAATTGCCTAATTACCATTTTTATGTCATGGTTTGTCTGATTAACTGGCTATCTGCTTGTTGAACTTTAATATCATGTCCAACCTAATTCAGCTTATAAAAGGCCGTAAGTAAATCCAGACTGCCAGCAGGACAGATGTTTAATGAAATTAATTAAGTGCTAGACTTGGCACCCCTATATTTCACCATTACTAAAAAAATTTACATAAATTAGTGTTATATGCAACGGTCTTTGAGTTCAATTTGAGTCCAATTTATAAGGTACCTTTAAAGAAAACTCATAAACACTAGCGTAATTTCTGAGTTTTTGAATGTAAGTTTTTATTTATCAAGAGCGTCAGCAAAAATATTGAGTAGTTTAAATGTCAAAGTCTATTAGACAGTAGCCCTTAAATTTATATCGGGGTGACAAACACCATCTAGAAGAATAAGACTTACCATGCTGGTAAATTAGTGAACATGTACGTCCAATATTTTGTTATTTTTGTATTTGCCTAACATCAAAATCCAACAGTCTGGCTCTTGGAACTGCATTCTCGCAGTGTCTTGGCTTTTGCTTCAAGTTTCAGAAATGGATAGCAGCTGAAACCCGCTGTTCTCTTGAATGAAGCCAATAGCTGTCTTGATATTAATCCAATGAAAATCTCTTAGCTTGTTGATGAGGCTTTTAGACAAAATATCGTGGTAGCGATACTCAACTTCAATTTATTTAGGCCTTGTAAAGTGAAATTAAATACTATTAAACGGAATTCGAGACAATTTTGGATTCCCAACCAATTTTTTAGTGAAACATGAATATAATGTACGTTCACAGTTATAGATTTCCAAATGCTATATTGCCACAGTGTAATATGCCGTTCTTATTATGTTATGTATCAGATTATTAGGTGCACGGAAATAAGCCATGCAAAGAATTAAGACCTGACAGAATGTCGGTTAACGTTCAACAGTCGTCCTGAAATTTAGAGATAATTAACCCAAATTATAGTGCCCAATTTTATTGGAAGAGAGCAAATTTTACACCTCAAATCACTACTTCTGCTAATCTTTCAATTTAGGTGGAAATAATTATTCTAGGTCTTTAGTAATTTTTATAATTGTAAAAAGTCTTACGAAATACCTGGAGCTTTAAAGAAAGAGCCTACCATGAAAGGTTTGCTGGGGCTTTAAGATAGCCATTATCGACATTAGAACAGTCACTCTCTGGGCTGCTCGATCTAAAAAGCCATTTTTCAAATTGTCTTCGCACCTCCTGCTCACTAAAAATACCTGTGCCTAACTGTTCTTCATTTTGCATGCGTCGTGGGTGGCAACATAAGGCGACTGAAAAAAACTAGGCTATCGGAGAAGTCAGAAACTTCTTTGAAAACTGCATGAAATCTCACCAACCACTAACATTCTTTCTGCGGTTGATAGGAAATTTAATTCCTTCTCTGCATTCACATTAATTACTGCAGTTTCCATTTTAGCCGTTGAAAAATATGAGGAAGTAAACAAGCACGTACAAATCTCTACAGATTATCAGTCACAAAGCAGTATGGAAAACTCTTGAACACTCCACATCAAAATCTGGCATTTGAGGTAGAAATTGAGACTCTAAGGGCATTTGGTACAAGTAATCTTGACAGTTGCATCACGTTGGGGTTTTGATGTCATTCACGTAATTAGGAATTCATCAAATGAAGTTACGATAGTAAACGAATGGATTTGAGTTAAATTGTATT
Organism: Mesocestoides corti; assembly: GCA_900604375.1. Classification (NCBI taxonomy): domain Eukaryota; kingdom Metazoa; phylum Platyhelminthes; class Cestoda; order Cyclophyllidea; family Mesocestoididae; genus Mesocestoides; species Mesocestoides corti. Next base: position 9,392 of record UXSR01000474.1, read on the forward strand.
CATTAAAGACAGTTAAATCCTGTTAAACAAACCAATGGAGCAAAGAAATGTTAAAAAGTCAACAGAACCTGTCAGAACCAACAAAGTAGAGGAACGGCACTTGACATCGCCGGAATTTTGATCTCCTGACGCCATAAAATTCCTTCGTTCAAATGCCTTTGAAAAAGCCACTTTTTGAATTTGTAGTGAATCTTGTTAATTCACGTTCAATAATTAAGTCGTCGTAGGGCCACAATAGACTCTTAACGAGAGCAGCAAACGAACACGTCAATCATGAGCAAACTCATTTAGTAAACGTGAGCGAACATGATTCACTCGATTTACTTGAATGCACTTCACGAAACAAAGCTTTATAACCTGACTTGTTATCTTGTACACACTTACACACACCACTACTGCATCAATAAATTAGTTGAGCTACGCGGTATCTGCATTTCTACTCTTCCTTCGGTCGGACCGTGTCAGTGTAGATCGTCGGCCCCGGTGTGGCTCCCAAAACCACACAGGGACCGCAACAAATTCAAATTGCAACCATAAATGACGTTTTGGGACTCGTCAATACATATTGACAGGATTGAATCAACATTCATGTGTCTGTTCTACAGAAGCCTACCGATTTAAACGGTTTTCTTTAAAAAAAGCGTTTGGCTTAGGTCTGTCTATCGATTTTTAGTGATGTTGAAATCAGATTATGTACTCCCTAACAGAATGCAAAGAGACGCAATTACGGTAGTTTCGTAACGCATAAGGAATATGTCTGGCATTCCATTTTCGTGTCAAAAGCATAATCTGAAATCGTCATAGTCAACAGGACGGAAATTAACTTTATTTCAAACAGACCCTTCTGCACATTAAACTTATGAGAAATTGATGAGTTTAAAAGGGCATTTTGAAAAATTGCATTTTGTACCCCATTGGTGGAAAGTGTAGACCTGTTGTGCAGTGTATCGAGCTAAATTTCGGCTTTAATGAACCGAGCTGCTTTTCACTACCAGTGTTTCCCAAAATAATTTAGCAGCCTTTCATCCCATTTTAGTCAAGACAAGCAACAGGCGATGTTAGCGCTCATTAACCGTGACCGACACGGTTCAGCTAAGGCTGCACATTTTCATTAGGTACTTTTAAACTTGAACAACAATTACCCAAATTAAAATCTGGTTGGCCATAAATTTTTTGGGAGTCCATTATTTTATTCGGAGTTTATAAATCACACTTTGGAGTTTGGTTAACCTGAAAGCTTGTGACAGTTATCACAAAAAGTGGACTTGCATTTTACATAAGGCTCTATTAAATCAGCAAAATAACCCAGCCTCATTTTAATTATTTTGCTAGTTATTTATTAGTCTGATAATTAAGCATATTTTCTGTTAAAAGACATTAAAAAGGAAATCTATAATTGTTTCATTTAATCTCGCTTCGTTACCTGCGATCTGCCCTAACCTTTTCGTGAGTTACAGTGTTTGCGCCTTGAGGAGAATGTAATACTAAAAAATTCGGAAGTTCACGCTTTAAATAGTGGGAGAATAATCATAGGTTGCTACAACGGTTAGTCCCAGCATAGTTTGCATGGGTCACAACTCTTGCAATGCTGTTTCAATTTATCCACAATATTTTTATGGCTTCGATTCGGTAAACTCGATGTTGATGAAGTAAGATCGTTTTGACTATTTGTTACCAGCCTTTATAAAAACGGTCCTGATCGGGTCACTCTCGAGGGTTCGAATCAAGACAAAATCTGATCACCAGGAAAATTAATTCTATTTTAATTTACTTGATATCTCATCAAGATAAGTAAATATATTGAATAAAAATTTTTGCTTATAATTGGCGGCCAGATCTAAGAGGCAAGTATATTATTTTAAGCAAAATTGACCACGTGTAGGTGTTGGTGCTGCTCAAATGTCAAAGGTCAAGTCTGGAATCGCATGGCCTGTCGTGTGTCATCATCACTTTTGATTGACTTGTTGTGGGCCCTAGCATGTAGTCTTGATCCACGCCGGGGCCACTGAATTAACTCTTGCCCGATTGCGCTTCCCTGGTGACCTCGATGAAGGAAATGACCGGAGAGGACGTAGACACAACCGTTTACTTCAGAGCTCAACAAAATTGGTGTCGTTGTGTCGTATTTGGGGTTTGCGCGTGTGCATTTATACCTCTGATGTGTGAGTCATACAAGCGCTAACATCGAGACCTAGGTGTGAGGATAATCCGGGATAAATGTTCATACTAATGAGGGGCAGTTAAGGATCCTCGAGGCTGGCGACATAGTGAGAAAAGGGAGAGCCTGTGTCGGAGTCTGTGGTGATAGAGTTAACAAATGTGAAGCAACACGATTCATAACACACTTTTACCTAGGTGCATTGTGCATCAAAATGACTTTAAAAGCAGCTTATTTGGCCCAATTTGGATGCAAGATTAATATCCAAAATGGATAATGAATGGCTTCATTTTCTTCAAGTTATGTTGCTTGGGTTTACAAAGGCGGCGAGTGTTCTGACGGAGACAGGTCATCTTCACTACGGTATTTTGGATCAAGTTAGTGTTTTTAAGACAGTCGAAACGTGAATCAACAGATGTAAGAACAACGGTTTCAACTTAAGCTGTAAACTCTGCTCTGTATGACCCTTTCCTGCATTAATTTAGTTAATAATAATCCACGGGATAACACTGAATAGGCCGTTGAGAATTTAACTGTTGACAAATCATTTGTGATTCGCCATTTAAGGCAAAGTAGGTACACATTGAACCTGGATATATGGAGTCCGAAGCCTTTGACGATACAAAAAACTGAACAATGCTTAGAGATTACAGCGTAGTAGGAACAGGAAACTAGAATCGTGGAAGTGGAAGGGCAGAAAGAAAATGAAAAATTAAAAATGAAACATTAAATGGAGGTGTTCCTGAGTGTCTGATGAAGGGTGGCAGAGGAGTAATTTTTACTTGCAAATCAGTGTCAAAATTCAAGCCAAACGTCCAGACATGTTAAGCCGACTAGACCCCGTCTTTTTACTGCAACAACGCTAGACTGCACGTCAATCAACAGGCAGCGCAAAAGCATAAAATAGCAAATCCTCCGGCACCCAACCCTTTTCCCTTGGCCATTTGATTTTCACCTTTATTTCTACTGCGAAATAAGTTAAGCGGAACCTTACAAAAACGTATTAAACTGTTTAGGCAGGAAACGATCAATATGGAGTAATGGCCTGCAGCACACGCAAGTACCTTCAGATATTTTAGTTATGGAAAAATGATCAAACTCCCACTTGAGAAGTGGTTACAAATTGCGGTGGGATAAGTCGAAAAGAGGTCACGGGACCGTTTGAAATCGGTTAGTGCTTCTTTTTAGTATTTATTGCTTCAACAATGTATTCGTATGTGGCAGAAATGTTGAGTGGGTTAAGCATGGATTTTAGATCTTAGTAGCATTTCTTCTGTTCTTTACGTGCAAATACGTGGAAGAAATAGTGGACTTTTTCAGGATCTGAATTTTCACATCGACCATTATTGTTAGTAATTTGTTTGCTTGACGGTAATACACTGGTATTTTAAAATCTACAGCAAAATTAGTTTAATGTTTGCAGTAAAAATGTGGATACTCCCTTTACGTTAAATTTACTAACATCTTACATGCTGTGGTTGTGTCACTTTCAATTCATATTATAGTGCAATTACGCCATTTAAGTTTCATGTTTAAAAATATCAAACTAATGGTCATAAATTGGCTTACTAAAGTTCACTTTCAAAACCCATCGATGTGAAATTCTCCTATCAGCGACAATTAAGTAATGTGTTCGCCAGTATTGTTGAAAGACATGACCTATTCACTAAATTTATCCTTGTTTTCATTTTAGCCAGAGAGTGTTTTAAACCCTACACTTCTAAAAGAGGTGGCTTGTTACAGCCCATATTTAAATCAGCAAAAGATGGTGGAGTCTAAATGAACTTACGTCTATTTAAAAACGAAACGAAACTTCTCTGGTTGAATCTTGACTCATGCTGTTTCTGTGCACCATCCCAGCGTCTGAACTTGTACGTGGGATGAGACCTCCAAGATCAAGCTTGAAAAGTCTCTGACTTTTGGCTGAATAAAAATTTTTACATTACATTTTAAAAATTTCGTCATTTTCAACATAGGCTAAGAGTTACTTAGACGAATTTAATCCTCCTTGATGGTATCACTATATCGGACACAACCTACTAAAATCGCTCTTGCCGCAACTTTATCGTGGTTTTTAGTGCATATCGCTTTGACGTTCTATAATTCTCAGGACTTAAAAAAAGAAACAGGGGTTTTATGCAGTTTGTAAGCACACAATTTATTTTTAGAGTCAGTGATTTCTTTTTAAAATATTCTGATTCTGTACATGACGAAGGGTTCTTTTATTACAAATGGTGATCAATATTGTTGATTCAACTTACACACACACACACACTGGAGCATCACTCTTTATTGCCGAACCCTTAGTTTGAAAAAAATTCACGCATAAGGAAAACGCGGACATTGAAAGCGTTGCTGTCAGATTACTTCGGGACATGGAGTTTCCCTGTCATACCAAACTGGCATTTAATTAAATTATTTAGTTTCATCTAGGTCACGTAAAATCTTGAGGCATATGAAATTGTCAGGCCGCTTCAATGTTTAATCAACCTGGTACATAGAGGGTAAAGTTTAGTTCGTTTATTTTGTAAATTTTTGAGCTTGAGGAACGAATGTAAAACAGACTAAGTGCACGTTCCATGCGACATTATTGGCCTAGGAGAACAAAAAATTCTATTATACCAGTATAACCCAGTAGATTTGTTATTTTGAGTTTAGCAGTAACTGTAAAATGAACCATCACTGACCACCAGATTTCGTGGTAATGGCCTAAAAATTTGTCTTCATCTTAGATCACACTCTATTTAATCATTCCGTGAACTTAATACATTCACCTTGGTAACGATGCATGTAAAATGAATTATTTTAAAATGTGTGACCTCGAGAGTTTAAATTGCAAAAATCTGTGAAAATTTCACTGCACTGTTGTTGAACGTTTGAGGGTTTTATCAGTAAGGACATCGACAAATTAAGTTTCAACATCAAATTACATCACACCAGTCTCATTAAAAATAGTTACGATTTCAAAATTATCTATCGATAAAACATTATATCGGTTTCTTAGTATTAAAAAAAAGCAATTACATTTCCAAATAAATAACTTTAGTTTATGCATACTTTCTGTTTTGTCCAGTTACCTATTGCAAGCTTTTAGTGCTCATGTAATCCTCAGCTATTTCTAGTATTCATCGTTAAAGTTCCGCTTTTAAATGTATGTAAACATTGAAATAACGAATAGACAGACATTGAAAGACATGGTTTCTCAATCAAGATCCAGCAGTTTTCCACGATTCACATGACATTTGTCGGACTTACCTATCGGGCTCCATCGATCTCAATCATTTTCCTTTGATTGCTTCCTATACCGATATCGCCATATGTTGACATAAAAAAATCTGAATCAGTCGTCTGGCTCCATGATAACAGCTCAAAAACGCAAAACCTTTGTATCCCACCGAATTGAAAACATAATCTTTCCTTGGTGCAACCCCGTTTTCGGTGGTAGACTTATGAATCTCGAAGCACGATCGTTTTTGAACATGCTCTGACACAAGCGTTCTTTTGAGCAATCAGCAGTCTAGGCTCTACCGATTGCCATGTGTGCCTCACCAACATTCTATTGTTAGGGAGAAGAAAGAGTAAAATGAATCGAAGCTTTTCTTTTGTACCCAAAAGCAATGGCTGCAGACAACATTACATGGAATTTATCACATGAGTAAATTAAGGGTTGCATCTACCAAAGTTTAAAATAAACATGTAAAGCGCTGTCTGTGACAAAAGCTATATTAAAAACTAACTGAAAAACAGAAAGTCAGAGACATGGAATGGTCCCTATTTGTCAGCGGCCATTGATCTGGCTTCTGAAGAAACAGCACAATTTTAAATTTGCACACATATATGCACAAGCTATCGATTTTCCACCCTACATTCATATACTAACTGGCTATTTTCAAAGCCGAGCGCTCCTCTCTTGGAGATTGATAAAGCGTTTTCTTAAGTTAAGAGTACCTCAATGAAACGCGCGGTACGAAATCTGCCAACAAAGAAGAAGGACCTGCGAACTGACAGTGCAACCCAAGACTTAGCCAAGGAATTGGGCATCGCCATTAACCAGATAAATGGACTGACATTGCGTGAGGCAGTCAGCACAGCTCTTATAAGCAATCTCAAGGCCGATAAGGTCGAGGCTAAGAGGGTGATACAACAACTTAGGGAGAATATCACAGTTAATACCACCGAAGCCAAACTCGCCACTGCATGTGTCAATGCTCAGTATAAATTGCTTCAACGCCTTTTCATTCTGAGAGTGCATGAATCGAAGGAGACAATTGCTAAACTCAAAAAAGAGAACTTTGACTTAAAGGCAGAGTCAAATCGAATAATTAAAGCAAAAAACGATTTACTAAAGGAAAAAGATGAGCAAATTTCTAAGCTCGAGGCCCATTTGCAGTCACTCCATTTTCAACTTGAGCAAGTAGTTCTAGATATGGCTGAAAAAATGGAGAAGGGATTAGAAGAGGACCGATTAAACTGGGAGAAGGAGGCCGATAGCTTCCACGAATCCTCAGTCCGAATTTTGCAAAAGCTTGGCTACGGGATGGCGTATCTGTAACTGGAGACGGATGGTTTTGCCAAAAATTAGTAAATGATTTTCATATTTTGAATAATCGACGTGAAATTGCTATTGATTATCACAAATTAAACACGATTTGACTTATTTCCTGACTTTTGGAAACTGAAACTGGAGTGGTAGTATGAAGCTCCATGTCCGTCTATAAATAAAGTAATATAGCTAGTATTTGTCTGATTAATTAAATTTTATATACGTTAGGAGGCTTAAATAATTCAAAAAATGACTTTAGAGTCTTGTTTAAAAGAGAACATGGCAATTCCTTAAAATATTTACTTAATAATTTGAAAATTTTATATTTATCTCAATTTTCACCACTAAAGCCAATCATAGTAAATTTAATATCAAACAAATAATTTTACTTAAAAGCATGCTAGTAATCGAATTTAGACTTATACATACTGATTGGAATTCTTTGTTGTCCTTGTTAAAACTGAATCAAAGATATGCTGGAGACGATGCATTCAACCAACACGTATGTTTCTTAAACAAAAACGAAGCAGTACATCCAAATGAAATAACAAATATTTCTTGATGTTGCAAAACGCACTCCAGCACCATTGCGACAGACCCGTGTTTACTTAAGTGCCAAGCTGTGCACAACGTTTGCAGAATAAGGCGATTTGTCGTGTCGACTTTGTACGTGAAGAAGAAGAGGATCAATGTATGTGGGCTTTCCTCTGGTCCAAATGCTTATAAGAAGTGCATGCAAAACGTTTTAAATCTTGAGGTATTGTACAAAGGTAAGTTTCAAGCTTCTACACCCCTTTTGAATGACCATAGGTGGATTGCTAGCATATGTTCCGATGGGTGACAGATCAAACCTTTTCTGGGTTGTATTTTTTAGCAGTGTTAGTGCAAACAAATAAAAGCATTGTTGATTTTACTACTGAACAAAACTTATTCCCACAAATTTCGGCCTTTATTATATCCATTTTAATAAAATTCAATCCCATACGCTAGGTGTATTTAAAAACGGAAAATCAACGGTTACGGAATGTCCATGGTTGTAGGATAATTTCAATTTGCCGAACTAACTTAGCCCCATAATGTGCGCAAATTGACTTAATCTCCTTATACAGATAGTTTAGCCGACTCTTGTGTGTTATTCAAGTTTCTAAGTTTATCGTAAATCAAAAAAACTCCAAATTAACTTGATGAATTAGGAAACCGGCCTTGTGTTGTTGCTTTTTTAAGGGACCTAAAGTAAAGATTTAGTATACAGAATTCGAGTCGAATAAATATAAATCTAGAAGGATTTCTTGTTCTATTTCGCAATCATTAATTTTATTTTTAAGCAGTATGTACTTTCAACTTACAGGACATTTATTCTAGCTTTAGATGAATATTCCTTCCTCTTAAAATAAAAAACTGAAAATAAACGAGGAAACACGAAAAAAATTGGCAATTTCATGTTTTCTAAATTTCTATTATCGAGGATTAAATTATTATTTGCTTATGAAACTAACGAAAGTGAAACATTGCAGGCGCTTCTATTAACGCCAGAAATACGAACTTTATATTATTACAGAATATAATAAATTTATTTAGAAATGCACTAAGTGTGATTGAAGGAATTAAAATTTGGCCATTTTGCTCGTAACAAATTACTTCAATGTTTTTTGAAGAAAAGCAAGTTGTATCCCCCAATGTTTTCTGTTTTATGACACTGACATTTACAATTCAGATACTTTGAATAAACCTAAATTTTAGCCAATATTACATATTATATAATAATAAAAGTGTCAAAGTGGTGGCTGGGTCCATTTTTAATCGACAACACATTCTACGAATTTAACATTAAAAAAAACAGTGCAAATCATTTTGCTATGCTAAATATGCAATTGAACCTATTCTAATCGAATCCAGAGTAATCGGGGCAGTAAACCGAACAGACTAATTAATATTTTTTTACAATGTATTTTTCCAATCCTACACCTAAATTCACAAAAGCCTTAATATTATAATAAGCCTATATTTTCATTTCTGTTCGGGGAAACACAACATCTGCATGGCGCACAGTGATTCCTTTATCCCTAATTAATTGTTTTTTTCTTCCGAATGTAGTATATAATTCGACAAGGCGAAAAATGTTAAGCACATAACTACACTTGATAATCGTGAAATTCTTCGAATCAACTGAGTGGTTTGTGTGCCATAGCAAGTGATGACCCGACACAGCTCGTAGTGCAAATATTCGAACCCCTAGTCAAAAGTGCGTCACCATCATCCCAACATAGGAACAGTCAAACAATGGATGAGCCACTGCTTCTTCAAACTGGGGCAAAACAGGACCTTTTGCAGAACCCCTTATTGTCTCTGCTAAAGCCCGAGTTCATGACCAAATGCGCCCACTCACACATGTCATGGGCTGCCTTGTGTGCCTTTATGATCAAATTACACTCAGAGGCCAATGGACATTTGAGGCGCGGGACAACTGATATGATTTCAAGAACTTTGTGCATGAAAATGAATTGTTGATGAAAAATAGTTGCCAATTACATGGAAAGTGAAGTCCTGGGATGTACAAACCCCAGTAACACGTCAGACATGAACTTTAATGACTCTAGGGTCAGCATGTTTCAACCATGTCTGAGAACCATGCAATGCCACATTCAAACACATACCACAGTGGAAGTGAAATAAGGTTTTGGCTGCAAAAAGCTGTAACGAGTGTATACTTTCTTCGATTTCTTTGATAACAATAGCAGGTTGTGAAAGAATGCATAAATAGCTTAGTAATTCATGGCTTTTTACTCACTACAATTTGTTTCAAATTAAAATAAACATGGCGGTTGTGTTACTTTCCAACATGCCAAGTATAACTTAATAAAAACCGCCAAGTTTGACAACACTAAAGTATGGTGTGAGGTCTGTTATCAATAACTGCCCTCAGTTTTAACGGTATAAGGAAATGTTTGATTGATTGTTATCCAGCTTAATCCCAAACAGCGTGAAGTCAAACTAATCAAATCCAGTCCTACCCATAATGTTGTGGCGAGCAGCAAGCAAACATAGCAAACGTGAGCGAACATGACTAAATCGATTTACTTGAAGGCACTTCACGTAACTACGTTCAGGGATCGATTTGTAGCAGGACTATATAAACTGACTTGTTACCTTGTACATGCACACACACACCACCACTCCATCAATAAATAAGTTGAGCTACATAATATCTGCATTTCTTCTTTTCTTTTGGTCAGGCCGTGTCAGTGTAGATCGTCGGCCCTGGTGTGATTCTCTAGCCGCATTAGAGTCTGCAACGATAATTTCGATAATAAAAAACCAATAGATCTTCCTAATTTTAACTTCCAAAATGTCCTGATTGTGTTGTCGCAGATTTTTTTCAATGAAACTCTAAAATGTTGGCATATTCTACCACTATAAGGCAAAACGTTTGCTGGACCAAAACAATGAGAAGGCACTATTATGAGCAATTCATTTTTCGGATTAACTAAAAACTGTAATTTGAGCATCCACAAAGCACATTAAGTCGTACTCACATCTGTGCTGGAAGGTCGAACCTGAGAAGCTGAGACTGCCTATTTTATCACCCTTCGTACTTCTGCATACAACAGCTTATTATGCACAATCAGAAGGAGCTTAATTCTGAAGCATTTAGACATGTAAACGACGTGGAGGATTATTGGCTGTGGAATTACATGCACCAGTACGTTCACAATTAATCTGATATCCGTAAAAATGGGATTTTTAGCACACCCAACCGCCACTAAAACCTCAAAAACACAATTATGAAATGTAAATTAAAATTTTGTTGTTTCATCGATATTAACACAAAACAACGTTGCTGATATCTGGATTTTACATTACTTAAACATGACCTATAAACAACAGTGAATACCCTCTTTTCAATATAATAGAGCAATCTACAAATTTTTATTAAAATAATTTACAAAGTTGTAAGCAGTTTTCGATTTTTGTAGCTGTTCTTTCTAGTGGAATCGTAATATTTAGACCTTGTTTTCTTAAGCATCTTCTGCCAAGTGATCTTGTTCACTTGTGTTTCTAAATTCATCAACATGATTTCGAATCACCATGTGTGAATGTTACGTAACATTAATTAAGCACCATAAATTAATCTCATCAGGCTTCAAATTTAATTTTATTCAATTTATTTTGCTACATGAAGTGTTTTTTATTGCCAGGTCTAATTTAGCCAAAAAATTTACAAGTACTCTACATATAACAAGATGTTACTACTCAACTACCAATGATAACACCAACAGTGCTTTTGATATTTTCTTCGCATCGGCATAAACCACGCCTAAACTTGTTCCCGTAAATTTTAAGGAAGGACTAATAAGTTTGCTTAAATCACAGATTAGCTTAGACAAGGTTTGGCTGAATTCAAATTCAGCCAGGACTCTATTTATTGCACTTTCCTTTACTAACTATTACCTTCTTACAGGTTCCTCTCGTAATCGCAAGTTTTGTATGAATTTCAGATATTATTTAGGTCAGTTCTAGGGGAATCTGGTAAATTGTGCCAGTTTCTGCTCCCAGTTTTAGTAGCAATGAAAAGTGATCCCTTCTGAGGATGACGGAACTCATTAATTGTTAAAATGAACTGTGGCAGTAATGATTTATCTGGTATAATTTAAATCAAAAAAATCTTATCAATTTTAGCACAACTTGCTAAATAATGTAAAATTACTTGCCTTGACATTCGAGACCACCATGATTGCCTCTTGCGTAGTTTTAAAAAAATAGCCGAAATTTGACATAATGGGGATTGTTAATTCCTTTTCATTTTTGTTATTTTTGAAGACTGTCCCGAGAATTCTTATTAATAAAATACAAATCACACCAGGACTTAAGGGGATTTTTTTTCCTAAGTTAATTCTGTATTTTCCTCTAGTTCTTATCCTTATTAGGGCAAATGTAGTATCTCTCTGAGAGCACAGCGTCCAAAATAAGTGGATGGCTTAACCGTTGGTGAGATAATTTAACCGAAGTACATGTTAACTTTCTTAAGCACTAGTAGACAGTGTGAACCATCTTTTACAGGGAAGACTGTGACAGCGGAAAATTAGAATAACTGTGCTTATTAAGCAACCCTCCAGGTGAGAAAGCTAAGACATTTCAAGGTTACATATACAAACTGTACCCACTCAGGAAAAGTATCAGAAAGCCAATGATTAAAGAGCTGGATTGTGAGTTAATCACCAGGCTTAATTTGTTTTCTTTCTCTATTAAGTCGAACACACTAGAAAAGCAGTCGTTTTGACTACACAACCCAGAATGCCGCCGTAAATGCTGGCTTAGAAGCGACCAACGCCTCCTTCATGACTCTTTTCAAACCTTTGGGATAGGATGAAAACAATAAGACAGGTATCAACTGCGGGTACTTCTGAACATGGTAAAGGGCAGTTTCCTTATCTAAAACTCTTTGGCTGCGTAAACAAGGCCGGAATTCACCGTTACCACTTATGCTTAAGCATTAGCCTTGGCTCTTAAGTTGGCTGCTTAGATTTACTTCAAGCCAGCCGTTTGTGGTGGATAATTTTAATTTCTTGCAAGTTCATTTGCTACATTCTCGATACTAAGGACATTCTAACCATCAAAAAAGTTTTTAACGCGGTTGGATTCCTTTGCTTTTTACTCTTGGGTTCCACAATTGTGCGCTTGTTCTCTTTGGAAACAACCTTAGCACCTCGGCTAAGAAAAGTTCTACTGAGTTGAAATAAATAAAATACATACAATGCTGGGTTGTTCCTTTCATTAAGTCTACGGGGATAATTCAAATGCTGTCATCTCCCTTCGGTTCAATCGCAACAATGTCAAACTCATGCAGTGGCCAGTATTAGTTAAAAGGTCTATTAAGACAAAAAAGTATCTTGTTTCGTATGGTTTAGTAATAGTGTGATGTCATTTATAAGGGGAACTGGTAACTTGGAGTCCGTAACTGTTTCTGTCGTAATCATAAGATGCCAAAGGTCTACTGTATTGCTGAAATGCTTCAATTGATCAATTTTTGCATTTTATAAAATTGGTTCTCCAATTTGTGACCTCTTAATTATTCACTATGTGTATACCTGGATTCTGGAAGCGAAAGAATTTAGTGATTAACACTTTCACACTTAATCTATGAGTATTTGAATAGTATGGAAACAATCGAATTTTAAATATAAAAGGACCACAAGAAGCATCGGGAAACAATGAAATAGTCTTTTTATCGATTAAATTGCAAACAATAACATTATTGCATTTTGTAAGGCAACTTATAGCCTCAATTTTATTAATAAATCCATCTGATAGTATACATACTCTTGACTAAGGCACGAGCATGTTTTTCTGTATTCTTTCTAACCACGATGTACTTGAAAAATCGTTGGTAATGTAGGCAGTTTATATCTTAGTTTGTGAAATCTAGACTACTTAATATTCATGACATAAGCGTCTGGTCAAAATTAAATGTTGCAATTCACTTTCTACCATTCGCTGCCTTATTTCATCAAGTCAGTTCAATTTTCACGTCGCTTTTTGCAACAGAAAGCAGACTTCTACCGCTGCGATGGTTTGGTGCGTTTTGAATTTCACGTTAGTTGCATGCTATCGCTTACCACAGATCTTTTTACACATAATTGAAGATTATTAGAAAAAATTCAAATTTAAGTATCCACCAACTAAATTTGCTTATTTTCATGAGAACATGAGTGAACTTCTTTTTTATCACGGTTATTTACGTGCATGGCATCTATTACTTATTATGTTTACGTGCTCAAGCTATCATTTGACATAGTGGCTTTGGTTTTTAAACTAGATGTTAATAATACTTTACATTTGTGGCGCTACTGGAAAGTCTAACCAGCATTAATGCCACCAGACATACTACCAAATCAAAACCAAGTCCCGTGTGATGAAAACTGTTATTTTTTATAGAAGGCATTTTAAAAAAAACAACCAAAACTCTACTCAGCCTCTGATACTACAGTTTGACTTAGCGATTAACCAGGGGTGTTGCTTTTTTTAGAAAGCCAACTTCATTGAAATAAACTTGGATTCTGCACAGTGACGATGACGGTGATATAGGATTCGCAAATTTAAATCAGCTGACTGTTTCTGCCTAGTACTAAAGTGCTTTCGATTCCCACCCAAGTCAGGGACATGGTAGGCCGATCGATTCTAAAAAAAAACAACAAACGTAACTAAATGTTTCTGTTGCAGATGGTAGTGAAGCAAAAACCTTTGAAGCACATCATGGTGGGTTCCAAAAGGATTAGTTGGCTGGAGGACGAAAATTGTCCTCGGCATTTTCTGGGAGTTTAATTTCTATTCTTACTATTTAGAGAAAAGGTGTTGACAGCTCACACACCCAACACGGTTTAATAGATGAATTATGAGCCATTGATAGGTTTTATCTTACTGGGACTATTGCATGAAAATGACCCATTTATCCATCATCTTGCTAATCAAGAGTAATCAGCAGCAAAGCTGTAGCTCGCATTCTTTCTAAGTAGATACTTCCTAATACAGTTAAGCTCTGTGAAATCAACCAACTAAAATAAGGTCTTTCTGAATATCTGGCATAAGTTCAACCTTGTAACTACCCAAGTGGGGTAATTTCAACAATATTCCTTCTCCCCGTTTGTCTTTTCCTTCAATTAAGAGCTGAGATAGATACATGGTAAGGTGGTTTACCGTCGGGTTCGTTGCCTGCTTCTTAGTAGGGTGGCTTCAATATCTGCAAATATAACAGAACTGTCATAAGCGAGAAGCATTTCATAAGAAGTATTTGCCTGTTCTTTTGGAAAACAATGGTGGAGGTTATTTAAAAAAATACAGACATGGAAAGTTGTATTTAGTCTGGTATTTCAGAGTTAAGCTAAGTCATTTTTCAAAGGCTTCTAAATTTACTTGACTTCAAAAACAGAACGTAATGACACTGAAGAAGACCACCTACTTAGACTTCTTAGAATATCGCGATGTTAGAATTTAAAATAAAAGTGGTTTCTATTAATAAAATGACCTGGGAATTTGGTGAAACCTAACGGACAATTCCTTTGATCATTTTCCTTTCTGTGTTTACTTGAATCCCCTGGAGAAGAAAATGGATTGCATGGATAGTTTAAAGTTACAGCGGCTGTAAGTCATTTGTGGCACTTTACTGCATTTTACGAAGTCCAATAACTTTTCCTCGGTAGCAAAAGTGTACAAACGCCCACCAATGCAGAGTTAAGAGTGACATCCAACGTTCTTTTCAATATGTGTTGTCGTGCCTTGTGAGTCCCGACGCGGTTGAGCTAATGGACAACCCTTTTCATGATGACTACTGCTACTGCTTTTGAAGAGTGTTTTGAATGCAAAAAAGAAGTTACTAATGATATTCACCAGTATTTAGGAAATGTCATTGTGAACCAGCCCTGTAAATCATTTTCCCTAAGTTTATAAATTTTGCCTTTTGTTTTTAATCAATTTTTGGCAAGTAAAATAATCTGGCAGCCTTGACCACACCTCATTCTTCAACTTAGTGTGTGTGTAAGTGGAACACAAGCACTTTCCCTGCAATTATAAAGCGCGTCGATGTTTTGCGCACACTGCATCTGCTAGCACGTATACGCTTATCTCGTAGAGTTTCCACTTCCTTTAACAATAGCTCACCATGATATTTGTTCTCAGGTACGCCGCCGAAAACCATGCATCGCTCATTAGTTTCAGCATCAAAATAGTCCCTTAGACAACTTTGTCGTCAGAAGTAATTAAATATAAAAAAAATACTTGGCAGGATAAAAATCAACTAGCTGCATATGTGCTTGACCATTTTCAAGTAATAAACCTTTAAATAACTTTCCTTTTGACGCGTCTTTTAAATCGCCTCTTATCGTGTGTCATCTTTTCGATTACCTAGCTTAGTTTTTTTGAATTATCAGGAAGCCCATGATTTAAAAGTTAATTTTGGGATTGTAACCAAGCTATTGAACACGATAAAATGGTCACTATCTTGCTGAGATAATACAGGGTTTAACAAGATCTGGAGTTATGTGGTATTTTTTTAAATCGCTTATTTAATCTAATCACATCTTTTTTTATATGTCGTTTGCGATAAAAACATCATGTGGATATCAAGCAGCGTTACTTAAATTTTTCATGTCACAAGTACAGACATTTTATTATTGTTATTTTAGTTTAATTTAGAATTATAGGGCATTGTACCGACCTGAGAGCAGTCGATTATGAGGCTGATGGTCATTTTAGTTTTGGCAATGGAATCATTTCATTCATTGGTGAAAGTGTAAATCCTTTGAACCAGGGCAATTCAGCCGAGCAATTGCCAGCCACGTGTGCTACCCAAATTTATGTTAAGGTGGGTTGTGCTCTAGTGTTGAACGTTTTGCTGGTGAGATATCATACACAGAAACATTTTGTTCTAAAAAGACGTGGGTTTTCTTAAATCTACGCTGGCCGAATAGCTTAAAATTAAGTAATAACAGGCAGCTGCAATAATGCACAATGTAGCCACCTAATGCGCTTACAAGCTGAAGTTGGCTGAGGATTAGAGAACGCATCAATCGTTTGAGAAATATTCGTAACCAGGTAGGGTGACATTAGCTTTTACTGACAGTTCGCAATTGGTAATATAACTTGATTGTAATCTGTTGTGAGTTACCACTTCGTTGAGACGTCAAAAATTTAAGACTAAAAAAGATTTTATTCTCCAGTTTTTGGCCAAAAAAGATCTGAACTAGGGACATTAAATCCACTGCTTTCTCGATTTTTGGTTGTAAAGTAGACAATAAACGCGTGTCGCCAATTAATTTGGACAAATTCGTGATGCAAATTGACTGACTGGCATAATCTTGCTTCTCAAATCGCTCTATTTGTTAGAGACTGAAGAGAAATCCAGCATCTCGTAAAGCACAAGACTTAAGCCACTTTCAGTCAGCCAAAAAGATGAATAGTGCCCAAGATTTTATTTTAACGTTAATTAAAAATGAGCCCCCACACACTTCGAGTTTTATTAGAAGGTTACACTTAGATGCCCTTTCTTTACTTTTCTTTTATCTAGGCCATTTTCACAATATAACATTAATTTTTTGAAATTCGAAAAATGATTCTTGAATCTTAAATGTTTTAAGTAGTAAATACAATACTAAAGTGTTTCTACGTTTTTCCAGAAGAGTTTGCGAATTTATGTTCATAATCTTAACGTTAACATGGTTATAGGGAATGCGACTGGAAGGTGAATCACAATCGAGCACAAAGAAAATGCGACTGATGCAGCACTAGCCAAATTCTTTGCTCCGTCTGAATTCTATCCCTTCGAAGCCTAAATGCGTGGACATCCCACCTACAATACATCTTGCTTGACTCACTTGCGTAGCTTGACGTCTTTGTAGATTATCATTTTAAAACGTAAAACAGCAATCTACTTTTGATGTCAACACAACGACCCCTTCTACAGTTTGATAATAATGCAAAATTCTGTGCTGTCAAACAAGCGACTTTTGTTCATGACTTTTTGAAAAATTTCATGAAGACATTTACACAGATAAGAATCAAGGCATGCGTTTGCGATTACATATATTACAATTTATATCCTTCTATTTTTAAGTTCTATTTTGCAAATTTAGCTAGCCACTAGAAGTCAAAAAATACACAGACTATTGCGAATCAGCAAGTATGTAAGTAATAACGTACAAGCAAGTAGTATTGAATGCGCAAGACATTTATATTCTGCGGATTATTTGCATTATTTGAAAAATAGGCAAGCATGTTGATTAAAAACCATACATTTATTAAAGATTCTGTAGTCGTACAGTATTTTACACCTATTGAAAAGTAATGGAGTAAACGTGCAATTTAGGGATTTCAAAACGGAAACAAAGCTGGTGCTTATAATTAATACGACCCACTGAATTCTAAACCCTTAATTAAAACACTTAATGAATGTCTTACTTAGTTTGCCATGGTGTCTCGTTTCAATGAATCCCATCACTAGTTTAATATCGATATAACTCATGTTTAGTTATGTTCATTTCATTTTTATGAGCTTAAAATAAATGCCTAATATTATGAAATACTGGGAAAGGGACAATATAGCTACTGGAAGAAACGCATTCCAAATTTTGCGTTAACAAAAGCACTTTATCTGGTAGAATGAAACTCAGTTAAGCCTGCTCTAAAAATATTATAATCTGGTTACGTTGTATACAGCGAAAACTTCAAGTGACAGTTTTCCTGCATAGACGGAAATATTAATCGACACACTTGTCAGAATCGCAGCCGTCAGAATTATGCCAATAACACTTAAAGGTCCAAACAATTTGATAGGGTTTTTATTTCCAGTCGATCAGAAGATCCCTAGTTAAATAAATGTACCATAACACTATATGTGAGACACATGTGTGGAGTAGTAAAATAGCGGTTTTAGCATTTTCCATGATTTCACACTTTCGTTTGCATGTATATGTCTTTGAAGATCGTCATTTTACTTGGATTCGAGGAACTTTGCAAGGTAGACAACAGCAATAACCACAGACTACCAAGATAAATATTTACAGTCATAAACATGTGCAGGATTTTCCCAGTTCTCATTCACACCACTTATTCGACTTTTTGCTGCGTCATTTAGTGAATTAAAAGTTCATTATCGCACAAGTGTGAAATGGTTCTTAATTAATTAGCATAGTATGCTAGTCCAACTAATCGGTGTCACTGTATCTATGCGCTTTCTCCTCACCCTGGATTTAATTTTTTACCTAGAATTTTCGATACTTTTTTATCTATCCTTTGTACGATCATGCTTATCAATGTGTATAGGATTTTTGCCCCAGTGGTCAAACCTGCTGATTGCCGCCGATAGTCTCGAGCGCCTCTATTTTAAGTCGACTTAATTGGCACTTGAAGGTCTCGGACGACAAGGGATATCAGATATTCCAGTCATTCATTGTTGGTGCGTTGGAAAAATAAGTAAATTGAAGTATTTCAAACACGCCAGTTAAATTAAATGTGCAAAATATAGCCAAATTTATAAAATCTTGGTTTTTTTTTACAGTTGCCTAAGCATGTAACAAAAGTAATGAAATGCACGAATGTTTAGAGGAACACACACACACACACAACGCCTAGCAACTTCAGGCTCGGCCAGATTCTTTTAATTTCACCGTGCAAACTCTGATTTGCCGATTCTTTTAAAGCAAGCATAACACTGCTACCCATGTATGTCAGGTGAAGATAAGAAAGGGAAGTTGGTACATTAATGGCCTTAAGAAGAACTCGGCTTTAAGGGAGCAGTATTTAAATACAAGTTTCAGCGGATCAAGGGGACGATCGCTCAACTCTTCTATTTCCAATGTGCTAAAAATCGATGCAAATCATTCACGTTTTAACAATAGTGGGTTGACTTGGAAACGCAGCACAGCCAGCCCACTTTCATAAAAACACTAGACCAGATACACACCATCTCACTGATCTGGTCTGAATGCCGAAGTCTCCATTCGTCTCCACCGCACTCGACCAGTTCTGTTTTTCAGCAAACAGGTCAACCAGCATTGCGCAATAAACCAGCGTGTAATTGTAGCGACCTGAGTTGAATAAAATGCTGAATGTAACACGTAAATTTTACAGTGTTTCATGTTTATACTGTCTGAAATACACAAGAGTAAAGTATAAAAACAGACCCTCATTTTTGCTGTTGCAAATGGCTTTCATTCATTGTCATTATTCAATCAATTGATAGTGTTTACAAGCAAGTGTCAATCCCATCAGAAATCATGTTCAATGACAGTTGCAAATGCTGCTTTTGATGTGACGATGATTTCCGTGATGCTTTCAGAGTACTGCGTCTCTGGGATGCATTCCACTTAACGCAAGGACTAAAATCAACAACCAAGTCACTCTTTCTTACTTGGTTTCTGTGAAAAATCCCCAACGAACGAAGTAATCTGGTGCCAGCTTCCTCGTTCGTCTTTTGTGCGCAACAACAAATCCTTTTTGCCAGATTAATCACCACTTGCTTACAATTGCGCCTAAATCTTCTGCCAATTAGAATGTAGATGAAAAAGTTGCTTGCGCAGCCTACAAGAACAAGAACGAGTGCCGCCGGATATGCGTAATAGTAAAGATCCTCGGTTGTAACGAAAATGGGTGAAATTGCCAAGCTGGTCGTTGAGTTTCCATTTTTCTTCCAAATGCCTGAGAGAAGATCCCACATTTCAACCAGGAAACACAGGGTCGTGGGTGTTTCGCAAATGAGAAATATGGTGACTACTCCAACTAGGGTGAGAAGTATACTCCGATTATTTGAATTAATGTTTCTTGACCCAGGATGAAACTCGGATCCAGCTATACTCCCGTGACCATTTTTTTCTCGAAAAACTGCATCTGTTTGCCTCACTGGCTCCTCATTATTAGCGGATTTGTGATCAGTCGTACGTCGTGCTTTTGTTGACATATTACGACGTGTGCGAAATGAATATGTTCTCAGAACCGTCATTCCATTATCAGGCATGGGAATTTTATATTTCACCGCAGAGCTATCTGAAGATATGGCTAATGCCTCTGAAGTCAAGATTTTGCCATTGTTCCAAGTATCATACCTATATTTTTTGGTAGGTGGAAAAATCCTGAAAATAAGCCCAAAGTTCAAGAACACCAGTAGACTCAGTGGAATTATAAAAGAGCACACTTGATCCAGCAGTTGTACATAAACCAGTTTGAATGTAGCATACCATGAGGCGGCAATAAACACGGCGTCGAGTCGATAGTTTTGGCACTCCGGATGCCACTTCAGTGTGCGGTAGTCAAAAATAAAGTTAGGAAGTTTGAAAATCCCCGACAGCACCACTATAACCACTAGCCCTCGTTTTGTTCTGCCTACTGAGCAGAGCCGTGTGGCTTTAAGTGGCCACCTGATTGCTACGTAGCGTTCCAGGCTTAGAAAAACCACCGTGTAAATTTCAATCATTTTCGTCCAGTTTAATATGTAGAAGAGAGGGGTGTCGATATACCGCAGACTGCCCAGCCATGTTAAGTTAAATGTTTCGTAGTAGTGTATTGCAATATAATAGGCACTATAAAAAACAATAGTCAAGATATCCTCGATTGCAAGTGCTGTAAGGAGAATGTGGGTTGGGCTGCGATTTGTCACTTGGTAGTTGAGAACTATGAGAGCCAAAATATTCGCAGGTATCCCAAGAATAGCTATACTGAGGCTGACATGAGTGACGAGGATATGTGCAATTCCAGACTCATAAGGATTACCACAGTGTGCAGGCAAATGCGTCGTGTTCGTGATGTTAAGGCTTCCTGGTACAATATCAGTGGAGGAAGACATCGCAAAAAATTTGTGAATTTGCGGGTAATATCACCGTTTTAAAGTCTTAGGAGTCGCGCTTTCAAAAGTGGTAAGATGATATGATAAGAAATTTGTCTTCCCTAACTAATAAGGGCTTATGTTGATTGGCTGAGTGGAGTACGTGAAAAGACTGCCAGCCTCTTGCCCCAGACCAATCAGCTTTTCGCTTCTCAATACCCGTACACAGGCCACGGTGTCTTGTTTCAATGAATCCCATCACTAGTTTAATATAGGTTTAAGTCATGTTTAGTTACATCCATGTATTTTTACATGCGAGTTTAAAATAACTGCCCACCATTATGAGATACTTGGGGAAGGACGAAATAGTTTCTGTAAGAAACGCATTCTAAATTTCGCGTTAACAAAAGCATTTTATCGGGTAGAATAAAACTGACATGCCGATTTGCAATTGCGAAATGTTTTCAAGCCATCAAACAATGAACCATGTTCCTCTCGATGTAGGTCGAGTAAAATCACCACGCAGCTTTTAGTTGCCCATATTCTTGCTTTACTCGTGTGTCCTTTCACTCAGGTT
>UXSR01000475.1:0-30933 GCA_900604375.1 Mesocestoides corti
ATGGCTCATTGGTCAAAGCTTGTGATGTCGACTAATCAACTTGTGATCACCTGTTTTCCGAGATCTTGAAATGTGGTGGAATTCAGGTGATCTTGTGGTTGATAGCCATCTACTAATTTATTGAGCATGGCTCGATGGTATAGCAAGCAGTCGATGGTACATGTCCATCTTATTTTTGCATCCAAGTTAACAATAATTCAGTGAAATCAGTTTTGGTTGTCTTGGACATCGTAAGCTGATGGCGCAGTTCTTCAATATGCTCCGGTGAGCTAACTGGCAACGATTAAGGGGACATTGGCTACGTAAAAATGTTTTTCACTGGTGATGTCCTTGATTCTATTAGGCATGCTTGTGGTGGCGTATCTACAGTCGGGCAAAGGCGCTAGTGGTAGTGTACATGACCCTAGTCCCCTAGTATGCCTTCATCCGTCGGAAGTGATTAGATAACTGTGAGATCCTCAGTTAAAACTACTTCGCAGACAAATGTAAACGCAGAAATCCGGTCCGCTGTTGGAATTTTTCTAATACCCATGACGTAAATTTACTTCGCTATGGTCTTCAATTGTATTGGTAGATTCCGTGTCAGTGCCTTGTAAATTCGTCGATTAAATACACCCGTAGCTGATTCCATCTTGCGCCTGCATGTTATGTAGCCTCATAACTTAATGTGCCCTTGAAACCGGATTTCTGTTACTCGGTGGTCGAACCAGTAACTCTTCGAAGCAAGACGGCCGTGCAACATTCAATCCTTACTACGGAACGTCGCAGCACAAGGGAGGTTCGTACCCCACACAAGGCCTGCTGGACCAGCCCATTGGCTGCAAGACACAAACGTCGTCCGCACGTTTCCCCGTCGAGAGGACTGATGGACACGCTTCGGTATGTCCAGCACTAATTTCACAGGTTTCATTGATTAAAATTTTGGCAAAATACCAGCCTTTTGAATTTCTGAGCAACATAGAACTGGCTTTTTACGGAGTTTGGGCAAGGACAGTGACTGATTCCAAGCAACACTGTAGAGCAGCCAACACAAGCTCGATCTCACGAAAAGGTTTCGCGTACCTACACGGCCCAACCTGTGTTCCAAATCGAGTGAACATCAAGCTAGCTCACTATCGATGTGATCAAGCCGTCCCGAAGTAAAATACCTAGTGCTTTTACAACCTATGTCATTCCGAGCACCCCTGAGTAGAACGAACCTCCGGGAATACCTACTGAAATGATTGACCCAAGTAACACCATCGCCAATTGAAAAGAAGGGGTTAAATGCATGTAAGAGATTAACCTTGAAGATGTGAACAACAAATGTTATCCTTACAAGTTTGGGGGGCACCGTGCCGCA
The DNA here is from genome assembly GCA_900604375.1 of Mesocestoides corti. Classification (NCBI taxonomy): domain Eukaryota; kingdom Metazoa; phylum Platyhelminthes; class Cestoda; order Cyclophyllidea; family Mesocestoididae; genus Mesocestoides; species Mesocestoides corti. The sequence goes on from UXSR01000475.1 coordinate 1,343, forward strand.
GCAGCACACGCATAAAAACGAGATTCTGTACAAAAGAGCACAATACACATAATTGTTTGTGATGGGAAAGGGGTTAAGAAATACCAGAAGGGAATCACCCATGCATTAAGCTAATGAAGATACATATGCTTGATTTGTCAATACAAGCGTGGCATCCCTTATTTGAGCCTCGTTACGAAGACTTCGGGTCCTCTTCCCCGGTTTCATCGTAGGCTAGCTCTTGGCCATCTTCATCCTCATCTTCTTCCTCCTCTTCGTCATCTTCTTCATCTAGAAGATCATCTGTTGAGGAAAATTAAATCAAATATTTGGAAATCTTACCCCCACTTTCGTCTGAGTCAGTGTCCGGGGTAAGGTAGAACTGCAAGGGATTAGGCCAAAGTTCATCCTTAATGCTTTCGCCGATAACATCACCGACAGCATCACAATCATCTGTGAACCAGCAAAAGAAGCTGGACTGCTGGGGATATTCCCTTTTTTGATCGTCCTTTCCGTTGCCTTTAATCTCGGTAAGGTCCATGTCAGGTTTCCACTCGATCTTTGTTGAAGTGGCCGTTGGCTCCCCCTTGTCGCCAACGTGGTATTCCTTTGTGATACACTCGTTCTTAAACCAATCGTTTTCTTCAAAGTACTAACAAACACATACACCAAGAAAATAAACAACGTACGAAATTGATCCTATAGCCAGACGTAATATCTTCGAATTCTTGAACTTCAACCGCTTTCAGAAGGGCCAAGACCTTCTCGTCCTCCTCAGTAATAAGTTTCCGCAACTGTAGGTGATTCTTGAACACTGTTAGCCAAAAATGAGGTATCTTGGCCAACAGTTCGGCACGATGTTCGTAGTGTGGCTTGCGTAACTTATTGAACTTCTGCTCAACTTTGAGAATTTCGACGCTAGCCTTTTTGTTTAGGCTGTCAATAGCTTCTTGGACAGAGTCCACGCTCTCCAAGATATCGTGATCAACTTCTACAAATGTGGCCATTATTATAGGGTGAACAAAGTAGATGTAAAAAGAGTGAACAATAACTCACCAAGCGGAAGATCAGTTGCTTCGCCGTCATAGCGGGGAACCTTGGGCTGGGAAGCCATCTTCAACAACACTAACAGCAAAATCACAGGATGTGTTCCCTTGTTCATTCAGTAAAACAAACTTAGCGATATTTTAATGTTAACGCATATTGTGTTTAATGCAAGTATTAAAATAGATTTTGACCACATAATTTATAATAATACAGACAAGCTGTAATTTTTAGTAAAATATTTGTAGTTTAGAATCAAGTTGCTACAGTGGAGATCTGCAGTAAAGGGTAAAAATTAATGCTTTTTTAAGGATCGCAATTTTGATTAGTTGACCCTTAACCTGTAATGTACTATTTTATTAAACGTAAGAACTATGACAATTTATCGTTGTAGGTGAAAGAGATATTACATTAAATTAAAATAAATATAACTAACTCTGAGCAATCAGTTTTTGGGAATTAGGGTTTTTGTTCAGCTTTCAGTCATACACTTGCATTTTGCAAAATATTGTTGAACTTACTTGTAAATCTCAAAATTCGTATCTTACATTCACTTTTGAGTTTGATTTGATGGCATCTACTGTTCTTAAATTATTTTGGGGTGATGAAGAACGATTTCCGTTTTTTTATTATAGTTTAAGATGAAAAATAATTAAATGTTTATCTTGTTGCTCCAAATAACGCGAAATATTATGTCCTACTTCCCTTGTGATCGAAAGTCAAAGTATCTTAATGTGACCACTAGTGAAAACTGGCTTTTTCATCTTCACATTGAATTTTCTGGGCTTCACACATTTGCCCAGTTATCCCACATCCCTTAGCCATTATAAAAATTACTAAGATGAAGAAACACTATATCGATTTAGAACATGCAATTCGAATTATAATTATATAAAATACAAAAATGGAATCATTTTGAAATCCAGTCCGATAATAAGAGACCTTAAATACACCTAAGATAGAACTAGTGAAAACAAATTGAGCACGAAATATAAAACATGTATTAGTGGGTTTTTAATTGCATTTAACCCTGCCATGTCCATATAAGTAGTATACTCTAAATCGGGTCGATTCTAATAAACCCCTTCTCTCTCTCTGTGTGTGTCACCAGAAAACTAGCGATTAGCGTTATCGATCATTCTCCATCATGTATATAGAAGCGGATACCTGTTAAATATGGTGAATTTTGACTGTTCCGAACTATATTTTATAACCCAGGTGCCCGAAAATTTAGTAACAATAATTTAAAGTATCGCGGTTTATGAGGCATCTGATTGTTTACCATCCAAATACTTTCAATTCTTGATTCTTACCATTTTATACACCAATGTTAAATACACTGCTCCAATTCCATCACCTTATCAAGCCACCCCGGTCATATTCCACTAACGTATTTTAAATGCGACAGTCAGCGATGGCCCCAGCGACCAGCTGTCTGTCAGACCACTGTAGAGTCCACTAAGTCCATCAATGTTGATGTTCGACCATAAAATAAAATTCACAGATATTCACAAATGATAGTTATTAATCCATCTAGCTGGGAAAAGTGTTTGCATCGTCAGATTCACATTTAGTCACTGTTGAACGAAGATTTGCTCAAATTTACTTCGGCAGTAGCCAAGAGCATCATCGAAAATACTACCAGTGAAGCACTGCCTGTCTCCATTAGCCTTTTTATTCCTATTTAATTAAATCAAATAGTTCCCATGGCCACATAAGATTAATCATTACTAACTACAAATGTTATCATTACAAGTTTGGGGGCACCGTGCCGTAGCACATGAGATTATTCATTTCATTTTGTTATAAATCTACAGCACTATATCGAATCTGTCTTCTATTTGAGCATATCAAGTGAACTAAGTAGGGGGTACTAGAATAAGCGTTTGAATAAAGGAAATTGATTAGTAGTAGTGAATCGTGTTTAGCTTTTTTTACTCTGTTTCTAAGACCACTACACACGTGCACCTAGGAACATTTCATGCCTAGGGTATTAAATAAAGTCATCCGACTGGCGTGAACTCAGAATTCGACGTACTAACATTAAGCCACCGAGGTGCATTATCACAAAAAGCATCCTCAAAATGCCGTCTATCCAGTAATTATTAAATAATGCAATAGGATCTGATTTTTACCGAAAATATGCTTCATATCGCTGTGGTGGCAGTAGTGTAAGCTTCACTTACTACAGTGGCAAAATATCTTATTAGTGCACAACGCGTACTACACCAATTTCGCATTAATTCAACTTGGGCTATCAAGTATACGCGACTGTGAATGTGTTACAGTAAGGTCCAAGTTTTACACGAAACTAATCCTACTTTAAGACTTCTAAACAGTTATTTAATCAGCATTTCTACTAATGATGATTATTAAGCTACATCCCAGTATACCATTGGACTTTCGACACGATGAGCACTCACACACACTGACTAGGAGGTGGTGGCTAATGTGTCTACTTGTTTTAATTTCTCATCTTTCCTTCAGGTTGTTTGGACGGGTTTGACTGCAATTTAAACAAGCAGCGAAATTTGTGAGTTCAATTTTTTGAGGAGACATTTGACAGCTGTGTAGTCTTTTCGACAATTTCGTGAAAAAGGTCACACAAAAATTCCCACATTAGCGTAGACCTCCGAGATTTAATGAACATTGTGTGCGAATCAAACCTATCGGATTATAATGGAAATTAAAATTTCTACAGCTACGACCGCTCTGTTACTAGTCCCTCTGCTTCCCGCATAAGTTTACACAGCTAAAGGAAGTGTTGTTCGACACCATATCAAACACCACCAACTGCTTCCAAAGCATATACGACAGACACCTTTGGCTGATCTGCCAGAGGGTTAGAACTTCCTCATTTCTCTCATGAGGCTGGTGAGGCATCTTTTAACCTAGCAACCAATATGCGGCGTCATTTCGTGCCGAGTCAAGAAAGCTGGTAGAATTACGTTCTAAGCATCCTGCATTTTCGTAATCCAAAGGAAATCCGGAAAGGACCACTTAGGGAGAAAGTAACGACGCGACATGCAACGTCTGTATGCTAATAACGTGAATCGCAGTTAGCAGTCGAAAATTCACACCAAAGAAGCAAAATGACCATGTTGTGAGTCGTGTTTATTCACACCCCTTAATCCGGTTGCTCCACCTCCTACACAGGGTTCCCCTTTTTCGCAGCATGTCGCCAGCCACGCGAATCCTCAACTCCCACTTCATTCGCACGAATATTTATCTTGGAGTATCCCCACACATGGGTCTCGGTGTTAGCGCATGTATGACTCACACATTCGAGGTATAAATACACACGTGCAAACCCCACACACGACACCAACGTGGTTGAGCTCTGAAGTAAACGGTTGTGTCCACCTCCTCTCCCCGTCTTTTTCTTCATCGTGGGTATCCGGAAACGTAACTGGACCAGGGTTAATTCTGTGGTCCGTCGTGGTTCAAGACCACACGCTGGGGCCCACAACAACCACTTCGACTGTGAGCGCAGTACCACGACCAATCATGGTGTCCGAAGCTACACGTCTGTCCACCATGGTACACGATCATGATTAGAGCAGCTATGGACGCACTCGCTCACACTAAATGTAGTGACTTCGTTCTAGAGGAGCGGCAATCTACAAGCGAGTGGTCACACCAAGGGTCGCCCTTTATTTGCGGACGCCAAGTCCTTTTATCGAAAGCCGAATACTCAGATCCTGTGCTGTTTCGAGTCCCCTGAATGCGCAAAACCAAAACACACCACAATCGCTACTGTTTCCCCACATAAGGAGCTAGCGGAGAAAGGCGCACGTTCTTCGACAACACTTACCACAAAAAAAAACAACAGAATTACACTTGCATTTAAAGCGCATAGTAATCAGCTTCACATAGTCTGAAATTATTTTTAAAAAAAAACCAAGACGGGTAAGGTGCTATTCAGCGGTTGACGGCAAACAGGTCTCCAAAAACGATTTCACATCACGGATTTCCTGAAAGGCACAAGATGCAAGGTTAAAGGGGGAGGAAATGATGCACCGCGTCTGCTAATGCACGGGACTTTGATTGAGACAGTTAAGTAACTCTGACTGAATAAGGAAACAGGGCTGGTGCTAGCAACAAACTTGTGTAAGTGGCTCTTGTTTAGTCACCAGATACAACACCCACTCTCAACTCCCAGAAACTGTAACGATTCTGGAGAGTGAGATGGGGGTATAGTGTAATAAAAGAATAGTACTTCGCGTGAGAGAGGCAACGTACGCGGTCGCCGGAGCAATGACCCATGCCAGGATAGCTCTTTAAGGTGCAATTGCAGAAGCCGAGTTTCCTGAGCACCGAGTTGGTCTGCGAGCCCAAATCGTAGGCGACCAAGGGATCGCTTTGTCCGTGGCACTGGAGAATCGGAACGGAACAGCTCGTAGCCGCGGACTAAAAGGGGAGGACAACGCAACTCAACTCCAGCATCGATAAAGTTGCTAGCCTAGGAAACTGGGTTTGACGAGGCTTTATTGGTCTATTTGTGCATCATGCTTCAGGCATTTCCCAGCACAAAATACGTCTACTCGGAGGTTGGGACGAATATGGTACGGTGATCCACCCAACATTGACAATGATGAACTCACACTTGTGTCTTGAATGACTTTTTCGTGAAGAGGAAGCCAACAGCTGAGAGCCACGAGACCGCCCAGTTTCTTGTCTCTGTTGGTGGCGCCGTAGTAGAGCGAAACACTGCCGCCCTGAGAAAAACCACCTATCACGATTCGCTCGCTCGGAATGCCCGCCTGGTTCTCGGCAGCAATCCACTTCGCAACTACGAAGAAAAGTGTGGAACGCTTTTATCGCGAGGTGGAAGTTGCACAACCTAATTTGCATAATCTAATTTTCAAAATAAAATCCGAGCGTGGTGAGCGTGACTACATTTACAACTGGCAAAATAGCATCACAGTCAAAAAATACAGGGGCGCTGGAGGTTCCTTAGAAAACAACTCCGAAAGTTTTAGGAGTGAAGCTCTGAGAATTAACGCCTAAAATCAGCATATTCAATTGCAGTGCACGTTACTTTGGGAGCAATTGCTCGGGCAATAACCGATTACAGAAAATGGCAACACAATACCGTCTTATAACATAACGAGACTGCTGATCTGTGTAAAGCCGCTAAAGGCAAGGTGGGCCAAACAAGAATAGGGTTTTGTGAAAGAATATTTGACTCGCATTAAAATAACTCACGCTCCTTGGAGGCTGAGACGATACCGGGTTCATCTTGCCTGGCGTCCGCATCGAGACCATAGAGGTCATACCTAAAAATGAAAAAAAAAAGTTGGTATTTCAAAGATTAACAGGACTTGATGGAAGCAAAAAAGCGCAACGTTGTGAGAAAGTTCCGGGAAAACTGTTTACTTTGGCTTTCGACTGAGATAATGACAAGGTGGTAACTTACCAGGCAGGCATTTCCATCCCAAAGTTTAGGCTGACAGGCATTACCTTTCTAGAAGTTTTAGGGCAAAACTGAAGCCTACTTACGCATTGGGGCAGATGATTTTACAGTAGGGTGGAACGACGTTCTGGAAAGTTTCGGCCCATCCACGCCTAGTAGTAAAAGCAAGCATATTTTTGATTTTCCGAACTTACCCGTCGTCTCCCAGTCCATGGAGGAAAATCAGCTGTAATAATAAGAATGTTAAATAATACCACAAAAGGGACGGAAAGTATAAATACGCTAGTAGAGTTTGTCACATAGCCACCATTGACACTATCTTCTGGAGAGCGAGCGAGCCTCAGAATGAGGCAGTTTAAAGGTACAAAATTTGCAAAGGACTGGAGGCGATCATAATTTCTTTGCGAAGCGGGAGAGGTCTAACATGATTAGATTTTTAAGATTAACACACGGAAAGGAGATTGCTGCCACAACCGTCGATGACCAGGAAAGAAATTAAGAATGTCACATTTGTTCAGTGCTCTAAGTACTCTCTGAATATAACAACGATTTCTTGAACAAATCATAAAATGGACAACTGCAATCTCACTCATGTCCACATCGTTCTAATTGTAGAATTTGTTGGCGCCTTTACTCCAGAAACAAATCGGATTGATAAAAATTAGTTCCCAATGTGGAAATAAGTTGTGACGACAAGCCCGAAAGGCAGATTATATAATGCATTTATGAGAAGTATCTAGGTAATCGGATTTATGAGGTTTGACGAAAAATGTATTGTGACACAAAGCCGAGAAACATAATGAGAGCATTCAGTCACTTTTACATGTCAGATTACACTAACTGCCACTATATTCACTGTTGAAAAAAACAAACTTACAGAAGCAGTTTGTCTTATTTTAGATTCGATAATTACCGCCGGGAGAAGAGACATCCCTATACTGTGCAAACGGGTTACTATGCAAAATAGGTCGGGAAAACACGAACTTACCAATCCGTGGTCAGTTTTGGTTCTTACATCTATGCTCAGTAAACAGACTAGGGCTGCCCGCATATATTTAACGTACAACTTGGCGACAATCGCACTTTAATATAAAAGAATTTATGCAATTTCAGTTTTAAGAAAAAGCGTCCTCATGATGCAGAACATGTAATGTGAAGAATTATGTAAGTTTTATGTTTAGTTCCTTCATTACATCAACGAGAATTTTTTTTGGTTTGGTGAACTGGACTAAAGTATAGGTGGAAATAGATTACATTAAATGTCTTAAAATCACTACATTATTTGAGGAACAGCTTTTGCAAAATTATTGCAGTAGAAAATGTTAAGGCCTGAATCGTCATGAAGGGGAGCGAATAAATAGGCTTATTTATGAGAGGAAAACGCTCTGCTGCAAAAACATAAGGCAGAAGGCATTCAGATGACGCAGAAAGTTAAATGTAGTCAACATTTATTCATTATACAGACTACTAAATGTGTTGTGGAAACCCATCTGTGGCGAACTATGTGTAATTTTACAGACAGTTTTCAAAAAAATATCAGTTAAAGTTTCTGAAAAAAATTCTAATGCCCAGTTAAAAAAAACAATTTTTAGTTGAGATTCCTAGCTTTATTTCTCCAAATGATGGGTTCAGAAAAATAATGAAAATATTCCGAACATGCTGAAGTATGTTAGCTAGTGTGCACTCTGCTAAAGACTAAAATTATAGTTCAAGTACCTTTAGTGAAATGAATGAATGGGTCGTCTTTTTTAGATACCTTGCTCACACGAATGGCTGTGACACTCAAAAAGCCACCCAAAGGACATTTCCACTTTTCATTGTGAGGGTAGGACAAACGGGCAGCTAGGTTTTCACCTATTCAACCACAATGTTGAATGATTCTGAGTGACCATAGAGGAAATGTGATTAAGTAAATCAATGTATATGCAATAATATCTATAATTTTTGCGCAATGTATCGAAGAATATTTAGGAATTTAATTACTGAATTTAAAATAGGAACAATCAAAAACAGAAACCGAATTTATAACTGACGAAACATCATAATTGTAATCGTTGGAATACTAATGCCATATTGAGTATCTTAAAGCTGGAATTTTTAATAATATTAAGTATTGCAATGTAGCACTATTAATGTCACTATACAACTATGAATAACTTCTAATACTAAAAAAAAAATTAGCATTTGATGCTTAATGGAGCTAAATCAAGCAGAAGTGATAAGGCATCGTATAAAATTAGAAGTGGTGTCAGTAAATTACATGTTTCTGTAAATCCAGTACAGATTTCCCAATCTAGTAGTTCATATTTTTGACATTATGTATCTCTTAGGAACTGAAAGTCGAATATGATGGCAAATTTGCTTCAAATCTTCTTTTAGGTACACAGGAAATCCTAAATAGATGCTCAACTAAAAATCCAAGAAGAAATTGGTGATGCAGATATCCTCCGATTAATAATTCACAAAAACTGTGATTTTATCGGTACAAAAAAGCAATTCAACAGACTTCACAGTTTTTAACACGGAAGAAGTTAGACAGCCACGAAGAACGTTGAGTCGATAATTTCGAGTCACTGCAATGGTAACCTCGATAGTACTAGGTCCTTCAGCGAAATAAAACTAGTTTAATTTCAGCAGCGTTTCAACTTGTTTGCTGTGTGCATAGCTATCTCGTACGATTGCTCCTATTCTTAGACTAAAATGCTCTAATTCACGATAATTAGATAATTAAAAACCACACACCATTGGAGTCAAATGTGTGGCAACTGGATAGTTTCGCTTAATTTTCTCTTCTGTTTATCAGTCTAGCAAAATTATTCCCAATACTACGTTGCTACTTCTATTTATCACACATGGAATTTTGTTTTTTAATTAAATTGATAAATTTCAAACTAGGCCTTAGTGATGAATCCAGAACAGAGAGTGTCACATTCATTCAGATTTCAAAGGAAATCACCACAGTTTTGAGCTAAAACAGTGACATAGAGTTCAGATTAGCAGCTTGTTACCAAAGATTTCCTTCAATCAATGTCGCTCCCGTACAAACTTAATACGGATGGTGTTATATCCTGTGGCCCAAAAACTGTCGCTTTGTAGTGATGTTGATTTCCAGTCCTTAATTAATGCAAGCTTCAAATAGCACGCAGATGCCAGGAAAATCTGGGTAGCTGGTCAAAGAGGAATCAGTATTTTTAAGGAATGAAAGAATGACGTAAGAAAGCTGCTTTAATTTTTATTTTGTGCAGTTAAGAAGAACAAAACCCCAGGTTTATATAATATCAACATGATTTCTAGGTTGGAGAATAGCAGAAAAGTCCCTTCAGTAATATACCTGTAATTCTGCATGAACTTAGCCAAGACTGAAATATACGAACTGCTTTAAGTTACTGACCAAATTTTTTTTAAAATCATAACAGACAGGAAAATTATTTTGATGGGAAGCACATAAACTATAAAAGTACCTTTGAAAAATAGTTTTCTGGTGTTCAAAACTGGCAATTATTTTTACGCTCATAGCCTATTTTTACAACCGCAAATCGAAATTAGGATAACTAAAACCTTTGCATGCTTTCCATGCACCTTAATTTATCTAAATGACAATCAAGAGAAACGTTTTGACAAATCTGGTGTAAATGCTTTTCAGGTTGACTGGCCATATCAATCCTGCATTTAGAGAACCAAATATACAATTTTAATTAAATATAAGACTCAGAAGGCACTTAACATGCAAGACAATTGATGAATGACGCCAAGTTCATTTGCATTAGACTAATGTTCGGTTGCAAATTATCGTGAAAAAGCCCCATTTCTATGGTATACATGTAGCAATTATTGTCTCGGAATTTGTATTAAATAAAAATAATTAAGCAGACACATTTGCTATTACAAAAAGTATGCACCCTTGGTTATAGACGAATGAAGAAGCCAGCAAAACGAAGAAGTATACCAGTTCCTCGCATCATCAGGAGCGTCTGCTTTTCAAGGTTGACAAACGTTCCGTCATAAGAGCCAGCTTATCCACACCGTCTAAGTCCAAGATTGCCTGATTTCGTAAATAGCCATGTTCTACTCTTTGTCTAACAAAGCTTCAATATCTGCTTCTATGTCCTGAAATGGGAAAAAATACGACATTATTTTTAAAAGTTTTATAGAAATTGGAGAAGATCAGATGGGCTTACAATTGGGGCTACATCTGGCATATATCGCTTATAGGGTTTGCCATGACGATCAATTAAAAATTTGGCGAAATTCCAAGTTATTTCTCTGTAAAAACAGAAACAGTCATTAAATTTATGCAGAGTATGCGAGATCTTGGGAAGGCTGACTTACTCGTGCACCGGATCAGCTAGAGCACTCTGAAGATATTTATAAAGAGGGGAGGCGTTTTCACCATTCACATCTACTTTGCTAAACATATCGAATGAGGCACCATATTTTTCTATTAAATTTTGTTTAATTACAGATTCGGGCTCGGATTCCTATAAAAAATCGCTTGTATGAATACAAAACTTACTTGAGTCTCAAACTGGCTGCTAGGAAAGGCTAAGATGCGAAAACCTCGACCTTGGTGTTTGGTATACAGTTCCTGCAGCTGTTTGCAGTTAAGTTCAGTTAAATGTCAGAGAGTGGCCAAATTCACAACCAGAGCTACTTTTCCCCTTTATTAAATAATGTGACAAAGCAGATGCATATTTACTTGTATTTTTCAAAGCTTACGGTATTTCCATCAATGTCAACTGCAGATTGGGAGTAGAACCCATCAGCATCGGTCGCCTTTAAAAAGCAAATAAATGAATAGTTATCTCAAAACCAACTACCCCGGCATCAAAATATGACGAAAAATATGGTATCAGTATCTAGGGCTTTAAGTAAAGTAACCGCATATGATAATATATATTTGTGTAAGAAATGCATTCGAATGAAGTTAAAGAAAACGTCTGTGATTACTGAGAAGGTTTTTAGATAAAAGAGAAACATAAATTAGTCAAAAATAGTAATGCTAAGATAAACGTCATAATACGAATCCAAGCAGTTTTTGTGAATGATTGCACCAAGAAGAAGTTAAATGTTGGAGTTAACCGACTCTCTGCGTAAAATGAACAACGTTAACCACAAACTCGCACAGGTTTCACCATCATGGTAGATGTCTTTTAATGATTTAAAAATCTGATTAATAGTTGACGAGCAGCATATTACATGCTTACCATAGCGGTAACACCTAACAATCGTTTTCTTAGGAATTTGTATTTGCACGACCGACACTTATTAAAACACAAATCAAATATGTCTCGCAAACACTAAAAAATTTGTTACACTTACTGGAAAGATGGCTTTTCGCATAAGACATAAGACAAAATGTATCTGTTCACTTACGGCATATGTTGAGGCACACTGCTCTGTGAATCGCATTTGGTAGTAATTGGAATTTTAAACAATATTTGATAACACATTTCTAGACAATGACAGCAGAAGAAGAGTACGTGAGGTTAAACAAAATTATTGACATGAAATAGAAGTTAATTTTGTGTTCCCTGTTCATTAACTAAATAGTGTACCAATTATTTTGGCGTATGTTTGTTTATGACATTTACATTAAATATCAGCAAATGTCAAATGCACCCACTTTACTTTCAGAATAGCTAAAATAACATTAATTATATTAATCTAGTGCCATTAAAGCTAAAGCGACATTTGCAAAAACAAAGTCATGATTAAAAATAAATGACTGAGCTAGTGAACTGGTTGTGTAATTTCCGAAAGTCCACATATAGGTTATATCCTAAACTCACGTAGTTCGAACCATATTAAGTATACTTATGTAGAAAACAAAGACCATAGTCCTTTTAGATGGAAAGGATAATAGAAATTGCTACTGTTCCCAGAATTTGAATTATCAGTTTTCTGAATTGATTTGCACCCATTATTTTCTTTTAATATATGTTAATATGTTCCATTTACAGACCAATTCTGTAATAAGACATTGTTTTATGTTGCAATTTTCGGTTGCCTTATTCTTGAGGCGAATTCAAACACCATGCATTGCCAGAGTGTAAACCATTTTTTAACGAGAAAAACCATGTTTAGCTGAAAGACTAAAGCAAAGAGTCTAGGAACAGTACAAAGAGAACGTCTTGCTTGTTAGGAGGTCTATGTTTAGTATTCGTATATTCTTTATTACTAAATCAAATGAAAAAGAAATGTGTGGAACTTACAGTCTGCCTGAAATATCTTTTATACTTGTTTGTTTACGATCCCTAGCATGAGATTGCGGTGATTCCACAATCATTTTTTTAACAATCGCTTGGTCACGACACAAATGCTGGTTTGTAAATGTGAAAGAGTAAAGCATCAAGGTTAAAGTTGACACAAATTGTAAAAACAGCAACTCAGTAATTCAAATACACGACCGCCAAAACATCGGGAGCATTGTTGCTGTTATTGTACTTATCAAGTACCGCTTTACTCACGAATGCGCAAACCCCTTGTTTTGTGCAAGTCAACGCCATTTTGACGCATAACTAATGTACATAGAGGTTTCAGAATGGTCCGAAAGTGCCCACGCATGTAGTTCGTGAGCGGTTGAGGCAAATGGGGTAAAATTAGTATTTACTGAAGCGAAAAGGCCAATTGGATAAAAGCAGTCACTGTGAAGACAAAAAGAATATAGCAACAAAGTCATGCGAATGCTGTATCTCCCAATACAACGATAAACTGTTATTTTGACTCGCTGAAACTTGTGGATCTAGAGATTGCGGCAACGCCAATAAGATCAAAATTACCATTCAGAACTCGAATTCGACGGCAATAATTTTGACAATTAATTCGTCACATATGCAATCACAAGCTTTATGAAAATCGTCATTCTTCTCTGTGGCCACTAAAAATGCACATTTTATGTCACAGGCCCGTGAATTAGCGTTTTTCAAAGAGCCACGTCACTGTCATCAGCCGCATTTCTTGCAAAGTACAATGATTGGCAGACTGTGTGTTGACACTTAACCATCTATCACGCTTACAGTGACTTCAAAATTCATTAAAAAACGGATGAAAATCTTAAATCTCAGCAGAAAATACATAGTTTGAACCTATTCTTAATTTTCATCAGCAATTAAACAGTAGCTTAGACGCCTGAAATGCGCCAATATGTCTAAAATTTACAGAAATTTGTTAGGTCTGGTGTCCTCAAATCCATGGCGACGAGGACGAAGGTAACTAAAGCAAGCTGCGTGAGACATAGCTGCTGATTTGCTGATACTGCTGCACCATGATACCTTCAAGGTTCTCAAAAAGCCATTTACCGGAAAAATTGTGTTATGGCCAGATTGTCTGGCAATTCTGCTCACCAAGTTGAACACATCAGATGTCTTATCACGAAGCGTTCTGACCAGGGAATGATTATCCTAGCTATCGAGAAGCCCCTACTCACCTGGATTTTAGAACCACTTGATTTGGTGTCGATATGTTCAGAAGTGCATTATTTAGACTCTCCGGTCTGCTGCAAGCATTGATTACGGACTAACCGAAAGGCGGGCTAATCAGGAAATGTTTTAATCATTTTAAAAAAAAATTATTGCTATCGACAGTTTGAAACTGGTCTATGGTTTTACTGACGTAGCTTGGTGTAACACTGTAACTTTCCAAATGTTGGTGGAGACAATTCGGAGAGACTAACTTACGTTCATTTTAGTTTGTCTTTGACCCACATTCACGAGGCGTGCAACCTCAATGTCTTCCAACTGATGCCTCAGATTAGTGGGCACGTACACGAAAACCCTCATCGTATTCAACGGAAATAATCGGCAGCAATATAAGCGGACCAAATTGTCTCGTTAGTAGGCGAATGTCATTAGCTAAATGAATATCATCGCGCACCGTCTCGTTCCTAAGTTAAAATGTTTATCAGCAAAGCATTTGGCAAGAGGGTGAGCAGAATTTCCAGATATTCTTGCCTAGACACACCCTTTCATTTAAATGGGATTATCAGTATCCTTCAATTTAACATGATGCAGTAGTGTTTATAAAATATCAGCTTTTTCTAGCTCAGTTTGTCACATCTAAATTTGTTCTAGTCGACATGGAAGTGAAGACAAACTACAGACTATTTCAATTCAACGCTGGCACATTTTTGCAGCTGGTGTTCCTACTTTGCATTTTTGAGCTTTGCAAGGTTCAACACAGAAAAAGTTGGCATTATTTGAACTTTAGTCTTTCCCATTTTTATGGCAAATCAATGCCGTTGGCTACTTTCAGCAAGAGTGTAAGGCCACCATGAAACCGTCGCATTCACAAATGTTTCTAAAATGATAATGTTATGAGAAGGAATGAGTCTACTGCAGCGCCCTGTACCACCCTTTTGGCAAAATACAAATGTTAGGTTTCGTTTAGAGCATTAGCAGACTCTGTTTATTGATCTCTGGTCAGGTTTTATTACCAGACAACTCCAAATATTTTAATTTGGATTGTAATACCTGGTAAGAGGAATATCTAGCTATTTTTTTATCATCGTAGATTTAGAAAATGACAATGATTTTAGTCATAAAACAGGTAAACACATGGAAAACAGGCTTCAATATTCCCATTCATACTTTATTATTTCTGGTTACATATCGTATTTATGTTCTAGCTTAATTTGGCATACACGATGTGTTTAACTGACTTTATTGCAAGGCGTGAATGTTTTTGGTGCTGCATCTCGTAGGCCATGTATTATCATTTTTGGTTGCAGTAACATTATTATGAAAATCACTGCAAAGAATCATCGTCTGATAATTTATTTAGATGCTAGGTTTTAAAGTAAAGCAACAACTGATTTTAAGTACTACTTTCACACACTGTTTCTTGTTCTATGAAGCAAACAATTGCTGTGAATAGTTTTAAAAAGCGAATTGCTTTTTAACCTAAGCTTTACATGCCAGGTGAATTAGTTTAGACTATGCACTGTTGTCCTTCTAGTTTAGACTCAACAACTGACCGATGTTTCAGCAACTCACATTTCAAGAGTCTGATCCGCTGCCTATTTGTTGACGAAAATCATGAATAAGTTCGAACTTTTTTTCAAAATCTAGGATTTTGAGTCAAAAGTAAAGATCTGATATTCTACATTTGTTTATCAAGACTCATTTTCCACTACTCGTCAAAACACTTGTAAATAACATTGCTATGAGCAATAGTGGATATGCGCGCCAGAATTTAAGTACGCCAAAATCACTCTGTCTTGGTAGATTTAATTAATTAATCGCAGCAAATAGAGTCATTACCACAATTGTAGACTTAAGCTAGTATCCTTGCTAAACCAGTACAGTTAAACAAAAGAAACAAAATGACAATTATAACACACTCATCGAATCAAAATGTGAACAAACAGAGATCGAACAATCCAGGTCAGTAGCTTGGGTAGAAATACCCTGCAGTTCTCTATTTAACAGCACGTTACAACTCGAGAAGAGAAAGGAAATAGGCTACAGAGAACACGACCGTTTTTTAGTGTCATATCAGCCAAGTGGCTTTGTGTGCGCATGAGTATGCGTGCGTAACAAGTGAATACTGACAGAAGACAATAAAAAAGGGGTTAGTCATTGGTTCACTCGGGCTATCAAACAGGCATCACTCATGCAAAGTGACTCTGTCCACTGGGATTATAACGTTGCCTTTTGAAATTAATAAACACATAATCCTGATTTATAACCAACTGTATTGACACGAGGTGCAGATAATCTTCTAATTCGACATCAATGGTATGGGATAAAATGAAGCAATAACAAGCGTTCATGAATGCTTGCATTCTGGTGTAGGCACTGTACATGTCACTGATTTATCATTTCCTATAACTTTTCTGTAGAACGCCTATGCTCACGCGTATTAGTTAAAAATGCGCCACCTCACCTTTATCGATCACTTTATTTGAGAGAGTGGTGACTTAACCCCTTTCATAAGAACGCTGCATTAACTCTTATAATCACAATGTCATTGAAAATGGGCACGATACTGGTCTGGCTTGACAATAAACCAGCAGTTAGCATCATCCAAAAATATCTAATAAAAGAACGAAAGTAAACAACTAAATCTGCCTTTTTTCCAAAAACCACAATGCTGCTGGTGATTAGCGGGATAGCAAGCTCCACTAAACTCGGCTTCCTTTCATTATAATTTGACATTTATTGGTCAATTTTCTGACAGCTTCGTTAATTGAAGTGTTGAGCCGCAACGTGAATTTAATACCACAATTTTAAAAAAACCCTTAAAGGACAACGAGCCTTATTTATAAACTAAGCAAATGAATGCAAATATCTTGAGGAAAGTAAGATAAATTTGACGTAATTATCGCGACTCAGGAGTGTAATGTAAAAAAGTACATCAAAATCAATGTAGCGTAAGGCTGTGTAATATCTTAAAATCACAGTGGCTGTCAATATTTGCGTCCTATTTTTAATTAAAATAATTTAAAGCATTGTTTGTAAACAATACTAACTTCAACACTTGCGGACGAATGCGCGTGAATTGAAAAGTAATTTAAGTAGTCCTGTGCTTACAAATATTAGTGGAGTTATCCTGAACACTAAGCCGTACAACAACAAATAGAGTAATCAGTGAGTGCATGCACCAATTACAATAAATTTCCACAATAATTCTGACAACAAAAAGATGTCACATTTTTGTTAAAAGCATTAGTGGGTTCCCTACATTTCTCTGTGGGCACTGCAAATATCATTCAGTGCAATTCGCACATTATATCCAAGGTCTGTCGAATAAACTCTCTTTATTTAGAGTAACATTACACCGTCATCTTCTTTAGCACCTGTGAAATACAACAATCAACATATTATGTGTTAATACCTGATCATTGTCCATTATCACAATGACACCGAAACTTTGCAGGAAACGAATTTGGCAGTTTTTGAGTTACTTCATGCAGAAAGTTTGAAATATATACATTATGGAAGACAAATAATCTCTCATGCTCATATTTGCCAACTTTTAAAACCATTGTTGATGCATTCGGCTGGGTTTAGTGGTAAATCTTTTACATGAGCATTCCATGCCTATAAGTCTGTTGATCGACTGAACATCCACATTTCTAGGTAGTGCAAGCATTCGCGTTTCAAAACCACCAAAATTTAATTAATTTTTCCATTGCTCTAAGATGGAAAAAACTAATTTATTTGAGTTTGTTTTTTGCCCTGTTGTCGGAAGAATCCCTGCTTCCAATTAGCTTTAATTAAAGGCGCCCATTTCTGTCTGCGGTCTGGTAAGCCTAATTTGTCGCCTGGTGGTGTACATGTCAGTATGCTTATCACTATGCCTTTCAAACGGTCTCTAATTAGTGTAGGTTTAATTTTCTTGTGGTACCTGCTCCTTTGTATTCCGTTTACTGTGTGCTTCCCCTTAGTCAATTTTGTCTAGCGCCGCTTTGTCACCTCTCAATTTCTTTCGTTAGACAGCATACTTCCCACTCTGCTGCCCTTACTCACGCTAACTACTCTGTTGTACTGCTGAAAAAGATTTAGATCGCTATCTTAATTTTGGCATCTGGATAATGTTCACGTAGTTTAAGTAGTATTTTTGTTCTCTTTTAGAAACATCATTGCAAGTAATGAATGATCTTGGCCTGCTAAAGCCAGTTTGCTTGTTTGAGCAATTGTTTAACCAGAAACTTCGCCTTAATGATGTGCCTCTTGATCAATTTGCTGATTTTTCTTGTTCAACCAATGTCATCAGTACCGCAGTTGGTTCAGCAATGGTGTCAGTTGGCGCGACTCGTGTTCTCTGTGGAATCAAGGCCAGTCGCTAACATGTGTCCTTTCACCTCCTCAATTTAATTTTTTTGCACTTTTCGTGCATGTGCCTGACAAGGGTTTTCCGTTACCTTAGTCAATATGCCATCCTCACATGAAGGTTTCTCACTAGTTGTGAAATTACGACACAGTTCCCATACGTTTTATTTGGTCGTTTTCCCCATTCTTGCCTCATTAATTTAGTAATTGGACCATTTATACTTAGAAGTATTATATGAACAAGTGTCCTCAAGCTTAACACTTGTCTTTGATAGGAAATGTCTTGCTTCATTTGATTTCTACTCTGTTATTACCAGCTTAAATTCATGCAACGGTCTAAACCTTGTGCGAAACTGTAGCTTGCTCCTGTGAATATATCAACCATGAAGAATTAAGTAGTCACCATATTTGTTATGATGTTTCTCCTTAATAAAAATTATATAATTTCTTCACCTCCGACTCGTGTTTTTACAGGTAAAGGTGCTGGCCTACCTCCCAGAAAACACGTGTCCCCGTTTCATCTGCAATGTGGACCACCTGGGCCTAGCCCATCGAGGACTACGTGCTAATGCGGCCCCTTCTAAGGAGGACCAATCTCTTGCTGTTCAGCTTGAATGGCTTCTGGGTTCTGTGGCCGTGCCCGATGCCACAAAACAACTTCTCATCTACCCAGAAGACAGTGATTGTGCTGTTGCGACGTACCTGCTCCATGTCGACGTGGCGATCATCTTCGACGATGGCTGTCTCTTGGACGCCTGCTTAGCTGCCTGTTTAGCCGCTCTTGCATCGGCCACATGGCCACGACTAGTTGTCGCATCGTCGGATTCCCAAATTGCCAGTTCTGCCGCTTCGTCTCTGAAAGTTCAGTTTAAAGAAAAGGAAGAAAGCGAAGTGGTGCGTGTGGGTTGGCGCTTGATTTCAAAAAATTATTTATAATGATTGCCCTTTATTGCAATTTTCCACAATGTGCTTGAGGGAAAAATGCCCTCGCAGATGATTTCGTTAAGGTGTCACCTTGTTGAGTCCCTGGAAGGGAGTTTGTCGTGTTTTTTTTATAGGTAAATGTCGTCATTTCTGAGTGGCCAGTGGCTCTGTCTTTCGCCGTAGTTCCACGTCCACCGCCTAACGCCGCTCATGAGCTCATTTGCCAGCCGTCCCGCAGTGAATCTCTCCTCTGGGACACCGATGCCTCAACATGCCACTTTGTACTGAACTCAGCTGGTGAGATAATCGACTTTTCAATGATTGGCGGGTTCGCCTCCTGTCTGTGGACTCTGCTGGAGGAAGCCTCAGCCGACAAAAG
Organism: Mesocestoides corti; assembly: GCA_900604375.1. Lineage (NCBI taxonomy): Eukaryota > Metazoa > Platyhelminthes > Cestoda > Cyclophyllidea > Mesocestoididae > Mesocestoides > Mesocestoides corti. The sequence continues at coordinate 20,856 of UXSR01000475.1, forward strand.
TTCTGACATCATCGAGGAAGCTGTTCAACGGGCGATCAAGTACGCACCAATTGTGAGAGAACAGTTGAATCCAACGAATCATAGTTAATGCTGCCCTTATTTTGTAAATAATTGCACTTACTGATATATATGCTTTGTTGAAAAATGATGATATTCCCTTTTAGTAATGATTGATGAGGCCATGATCGATGTGTGGTATTTGAGCAATTTGCCTGAATTTGCTTTCAAGCACATTTCCGTGCTTAACATGTCATCTGGGTTGGCCTCACTTGAAGAGCAGGTTAAACCTAAATGAGCTAGGGTCTTTTTTAGGGTTTTTCAGTGTTTCAAAGTGTCATCCAGTTGCCCAATTACTTCGTTAGGGCACCGATGCGCTCAGTAGGACTGTGGGATAAAATAGTGGAGATTGGTAGGCGGTGATTGTCATCCTGGTATCATCGGTGTTGGCCTGTCGTGATTCATGGCGATCACATGGTTACCAGTTGAAGCTGAACTATCATCCCTAGGCTCCTAACATTTGTAGCTTGCAGTATTGACTCGGTGTGACTGACTTAGGTCAAAACCGTTGCAAATAACACTGACATAAGATGCGAAGAGTTTTGCACCCCTAAGGGGTGCAACTCGTATGTGAGCTATTTCCGCCAGTCATTCCTGTAACCGCACACCTCGATCGGTCGTGCTTCGTCGGTTTGGTGCTTGTCTGTAGGCCACGTAGTCCCGTTGCTTCACTTCACATCCACCACCTGGTTGGTCAGCTTGGTTCAATTCGGTTTTGCTCCACACCTATTCAGTACTCAAGGTGCCTCATTCTCGTGTTCTAGGTAGATATCTGATGACAGCCAAGCTCTACTCAGTTGTTCGTGGAAAGGTATGCTTTTTGTTGTATAATGTTGTTTGGCGGTGTGCAAATGTCTTGCGTCTCGCTTAACCACCGCGTGGCCAACAACGCGTGGAACATTGTACGAACAAATTTTTTAAATACTTGTAATAATATGTCAAACAATTGAAGTGCATGCCAGGCCATCTACCTGCGATTGCTGTTGTCAGGAAAGAGTTTACTAATCTTGTTTAAACTGCAGTCTAGCAGGTTCGGTTCACGGTCAAGCTAAATCCCCATGAACACGCTTTAACGGGATGAGTGGAGGCGGTAATTCGGTATAGCGAAATAAATAGGATCAGCGTCAGGTTATATCACATTCCTATCGAAAACTGATTGCGTAGTGTCAGCTGTTGAGGCAACCATAACTCAGCCTAATGATTGGCGACTCACTTAGCCTAATGGTTATCTAAACCACTTAACTTTGGTCGGCTTAACTGTTAGTAAGTTGAGAAGCAAACAATTCTCGGATTTAAATCGGTTTCAAGCTCTTGTGGTTTGTAGCACTCGCGCTTCCATGTCCACATCTCAAACACGTGCATTTTGTGTTCTAAGGTAGTTAGCATTAAGGAGTTTGGTGCGTTCGTCAGTATCGAGGGCTCCGACAGGCAAGGTAATTCGCTAGCCTTCTATCCCTCCCAATTTCCCAGGGCTGCTTCATAGATCCTGCATTTCTAATCACCCGGTTGATGATGTGGCAGAGGTGCTGGAAGTTGGAGAGAGGATCCTCGTCAAGATAATCAGTGATAAGGTAACCGCTGCGTTTGGCACACCCCCACACACCCTCTGTGTTTCAGGATGGTAAATTGGGACTCAGCATGAAGGTGGTGAATCAAACTACCGGGGAGGATATGGATCCAAACAATCTTATTATTGCGTAAGTCCACGTGCTCCTTTGCACCACTTTAAAAGCCTATTAACTGGTTGTGGTCATTTAGTGAATTGTGAACCATGGGTGTCTAGGAAATCAACAGTGGAAATTTCTGTGCCCATTTGGATAAGTTGTGCCTCGACCTCTGTTCTCTCGGACCTTCAGACGTTACGGATGTCGCCATTTCAGGGTGTCCCTGGTCGAGTAGGCGACTGTGACGCTCTTGATTTGTCTTCCACGTGGAATTTGATTCGACTAATAACGCTTTCACGGTTATCTGCTCTCCTGTCTTGTTTTCTAGGCAGATGGAAAAGCGACGGAAAGGCGAGGTACGTGGTCAAAGCCCTATCCGCCTCGAAGCCGAGTTGAACACCGTCTGCAAACGATGCGGGATCAAGGGTAAATCGTCGGAATCGTTCATATATGCATTCACCTCCATTCAATTCTAATGAAAATCTTGATTAGACGGAATCAGCAATGAGTTTAATCAGCCGCCATGTCCTGTTGATAGGTTTTTCTTTAGTTATATCACTTTGCAGTCGAATCTAGCTGAGGTCGGCTTTACTTTGTATACTTCGAAATATCAATTGCCGTTATAACCAATCCAGTGATAGTATAGGACCGCTTCTGATAGACAGTGTTATGACCATTCAATCAAGCGTTTGCATGTTTATTTGGCTAAAGCATGTGGTCGCACTGCTTAAAACGGCACTTCTTTAACTGCATAGAGGAAGACTGTCACCTGCGGGTAACTTCTTGCATTTTGACAAAGTGACGAGTCCAAATTGCAAGCCAACAGCTGGTGTGGAAGACCACGTACTCGCTGCTGGCCCGCCCCTCCTTGCCAAGCAAAGGCTGTTTCTTTTGCGTTTGACTGTGATCACAATCTGTGGGGTCCGTTTGACTGAGAGATTGGCTGAGTTTCTTAGCACAACCATCGGGCAAGCGGCGATGGCTCGTTGGTAGTTGGTGTAGCGCCGTAGATGCATTGACCGCGAATTTTATGGTTCTGTTGGCATTCATATTGCAGGTCACCTGGCAAGTTCGTGTTTTGCCTTATCCGGTGAAACTCCGCTTGGACTGCTGCCCTCCGATTCAGAAGAAGAGACACCCAGAGCTCCCGAAACCGAAAAGGAGAAGGCAAGCAAGCACAAAAAGAAGTCAAAACACCACAAACGTCACCGGTCTGAAAGCAAGGTAGCATTGCTTGCCTTGCCGGCATGAAATGTAGAAACACTTCTACAGCACTGTTCTTCTAAACTCTTTCAGAAAAGCAAACACCGTGGAAGAAGTAGGAGTCCATTCGGGGAGAAGCCTAAGAAGGTTCGTGTCTAATTAACTTCCTGACACGCATGAATGATTACGACGCAGCGATGAAGTGATGTCGGGTTGAGACAATTCATGTAATTTTTGTTACTCTTCAGCACAGGGAATCCATTCATCGACGCCACCGCTGTCAGCCCGACCACAAGTCTCGCAAATAGGATTTGAGTGTACATGGGTACCATGCATGCAAAATAAACTTTTCGTGCTGAATTCCACCATTCTGCTGTGGTCCAGACCGCTCGCGGATGTTTTGCTAGTCGTTTGGCTGGAACAGTTAAGGCTCTTTGCATGAGATCGTGCTTTGGAAAGGCGATAGCATACTTCAAACATGGGATTTGCGTATTCCCAAGCAAAGCGGCAGTTGGCAAATGCAACGACAACGATGAGTCACCAGTGGTTTTATGAACTAATGAGTTGTTGATTATTCATTTTGCGAGAATTCAAGCCGAAATGCTTTTCGTCGTGGCGACTGCACAGACTAGCAAACGAAGATAAGAAGCACTCAGAAACTAGTGATGAAACGTTTGCTTTCGTACATTCGCGAATTCCCATTAGTGCAGTTGGAGTTTCGTAACTTTATATAGGTGGAAATGGTGTATTTCTGGTTGCAAATGGTCTGCACTGTAGCCGTGCATGAAGTACAAATTCGCATCAAGAATAATGCAACGGAAATTGTGAAGTTAACTTAAGTCCTAATATGACACTGACAAACCAGCCAATCAAAATTACTTTGTAATAAAACACTTCAGATGATGGAGCTGATAGAATAAAGACCATGAACTTTGAAGGATAGTGCAAGGGAATTAAAGTCATGGTGAAGTATGCCAGCTCCCTAATTACCACTAGCCGTGTAATCCTGTACAAGAGTAGTTTTGGTGGTTTGTTCAACTTATTTTACTGTAAATAATCCGTGATTGCGACCCTCTGGTGAACGGCTAAGCCAAATCCGCTTCCTGCGAAATTTCGGCGTCATTGCGGTAATGGACAATGCTCAAGTGTTAGCATATGATGTGTTGATTGTTGTATTCCACAAATGCTAAAGACGATGACGGTGTGATGGCGCTCTGAACTCGGCGAATTGATTTTACAGACCCCGGATATAATATGCGAACAGCCCTGACTGACATTTCTAGTGCCCACAGAGAAATGTTGGGAACCCATTAATGCTTGCGACAAACATGCTACCACTTTTTGTTGTCAGAATTATTGACAGGTTTTGAAATAATTAAATGCATCTCCTGTTAACACTTTCTTTTTCATTATCAGAAGTCTGATGCTAAAAACTCGACAGAAAGACACAACAAGCCGATTTGTCCTAACTGCAATATAAATGGTCGACTGAAAAGTAGTGTCTGACTGGCGTGCTCGCAGAAACGAAAGGCCATACTTAAAGAGCACTTGCTTTCAGTGTAAATTTAATGCAGTTGTTTTGCAATCATTTTCTTGCAACGGAATAATGCGTGTGGGAGTTTAACTCCAAAGTTGACAGCTGCGTTATGTACGATCCACGTGCAAATACATACTAATTCAGCAATCTTTTTTGGTGAATACCGGAATAATAACATAATTTTATGTAGTTTTCTGAGGCCTTCAAATGATCGTCGTGTTTTTGTAACAAAAGTTAAAATTGATTTTATTTAATGTAAAGAATTTAAATTTCCTTCACTATGCCTAAATACAAACAAAAATATCTACGACAAAACCGCATTGACAGCTACAAACGTGAGCATATTTGATCAATCGACATGACGACATATGCGTTTAAATATATTGCTGGTCATTCATTCAAAAATTAGGCCGAGTGAAAGAGCAATAATAAGGTAATCCTGCAAACGAAATTTTATTTCATTCAAGTCGGAGAAGGGAAATTAATGTGGGAGAATATCCTGGTCGTAGATTCGGGATGCAAATACAACAGAGGTTGCACACATGCTTGAAATGAGGGAACACTAAAGTTCAAATTGCTACACCTGAAATACATAGTCTACGATATTCATAAATAAAAAACATTAGCATCTTCCACCGAAGTCACCCTTAAACACAATGTGTGTTGAATTAGCCAAGAGCATAAAGGTAAAACATAAAAATTCCAAAATGTGAATAGGAATATTGAGGCTGGATTTCCATAAGCACACATGTAAGTAAAATAAATAAGGTAATTAAAATAATTTACTAATCTGAATTTATGACTGATGTCATATTTTTTCAAAGTCAGAGATGGAAAAAGGAGCTGCTAAGTTTCTGTTGCCGCATATTGGCAAATGAAGAGAGTGGATATGGTGTCATGGGGCCACATAACGTAGTCACAAATTGGTAAACTGAGTCTGCCTATGCTTTACACTATTTAAATGCAGTAAATATTCTGTTAAAAATGTCAATAAATTGTGTTGGGTAGACGAGGCTTTTACAGAATTACAGAATCCGAACTGATGGCAATGGATTGACTAATATGATAGAAATGCAGTCAAGGCAAAAATTCGTAGGTAGCTCTGTCGCATTTCAAAATGGTTTGTAAATCAGTAAACTATATTAGAATTGGAACCAACTTGTCGTTAGAAGGAAGAAAATAAGAAACCTGTAAATGTATTTTTCAATCATTCACTGCAAAAACAATACAAATTTATGCGGTCCTAGTGAACCTAAGTAGTTTAAATCCCCAAAGTTTTGCAGGAGACTACACAAGCAGATTATTTGCTAGTGAAGTTGTAAAAGTCGTTTAACAATTACACTTGCCTGTTTTGTGGTTCCGCTTAACCTTGAAAATACACCGCCATAATTTAATTTAGTAGGGTTTACTTACGTTTCAAATTACCGGTGACGTTGCGTTTCCGATATATTTTTTTTGTCAAGAGTATAGTCAGACACAGGTCTTAAGTCACATTTTTGTGTACTCTTTTTGTTCACATTTAAAATTTAAGCACAGGGTTTAAGACGTCTGCTTATTGCGCCTAATTATCAAATGTATTTCCACTCTCTTAAAGTGCATTTAGTATTTTTGCATGCTTTACAAAATCCGTTTCGCATCAACGTCTGTGAATAAAGTACATTCCTACTTCAAGAATGCAATTAGCGTGCCCATTTGCTTTACCGATTCGATTTGGAAATATTAAATAAATCAAAATCTTGCATAAAGTTAATTTGATGTCCTAATGCTAGGTTAGTGTTAAAAGTAGCCCAGCATGCTTATGTAAATCGCTCAAATTTACCGAAAATTAGGGTGATCAAGGAAGCATTAACAGAGATTATATTCTTGAGCGCAGATAGTGACACCTTTTAGAACTGCTATTTGCAAGTGTAATTAGGTATTGCTTTTAAACCTTTGTGTAGCTACACATGTTGAAAGGAAGTTGCTTGTCAAGGATGCACCTAAATATTCGTATTCCCTTTTAAAGTATACTTTTAGTTGAAAAGAATGCCACAAGTAGATAAATCATTGGTGATTGGAGTATTTATTTAACATTGCCTTGCATAATTGGTTTTGAAGTGCCTTTTTAAGCAAGCCATTTCAAAACGGCAGATTGAGTATTATCCTGGTTCTGGACTGTGTTTAAACGATTTGCCACTCAAGCCACTCTGTTACTGCTTTCAGATGTCACCGTCAACGACACAGCGCTCCTGCCAAAAGGATATTCAACAACTTTACCGGATGATAGAGGCGTCGACAGACGGTCAAGCTTCAATAATCGGAGTCACTGAAATGTCAGTGGTGATCTCGCTGCATCCCAAATTTGGTTACAATGCGCACGCTGATTTCACTGCGAAAGTTAGTGATAATATATTTCGAAGGTGGTGAGATAAGGTAGCGTGTGTTTCCTTGAAGTGTGTCAGACGCATCGAGTTTGCTTTTGTCATTATCTCGTCAACCACCAGTATCTATATTGAATGAGCTGAACCATCTAGTCAATTTGACTTCGTCAGGTGTACTTTTGCACATGTTGCCATAGTAAAGCAAGTCAGTTGAGGTGTTGCTTTATGCTTTGCATTTTTGCTCTTTATTGAGGAATGCTCTTTTGAAGAATTAGATGAGGATGATGCTACTACTAGAGGAAGGTTATACTGGAGAAAGTGGGTAATATGATAAGATCGAAGACTTTATGTTTCCGGTAAATTGGAAGCACAATGTGTCAAGCTGTCTTTGAAAACGGACTGGTGAAGGACTGAAGCGTCCAAATCAAATGCACTAATTGCACACGCCGTCTCTTGTGGTTCTTCGTCAGCATTTAACGGAAACGTATTTGCACTCAGTGCCTAAAAATCAACTCGTCAGAAGAAGCTGTCAGTGTGTTTATGCAGGGTATTTTTCAAATGTATAAGAAAAATACTACACTTAAATAGTCAGAAAAGGTACTGGTGCGTGCTTTAAATTTCTAGATGAAATGATTCGGGATTAGTAGGCTTTGAAATTGCCAGTTTAATGAACGTTCGTTAGGATTTTTTTTAATGAGTATTGTTACCAAATGCGTCTTTTGTTGAAAATGCATATTCTAGATTAGATACCCCGTGTCTTATCCGAGCGATGGTCCACAGGTGACATTCAACTCACCAATCTTCCATCCCAATATCGACAACACATCGGGCGACGTTTGTTTAAATCTTCTTAGTGAGTGGCGTAGGTGCGTGTAAGCCATACTTTGAGCAAAGTTGCAAACTCGTAATTGATTTGTTTCCCGTTTATCGTTGTGAAAATATCTGTCTTGAATAGATTTGATGTGTTTTGTGTGAGGTTGTTTTAGTCAGTAATGAGTGTGCCCAAAATAGAAATGCAAATACTTACAGTCATGTGGTTAGTGTTTGTGTTGATCCAACTTGTAGCTGTTACAATCTGCTGGATGTGGTAAAAGCTCTTCTCTACCTAATCAACAATCCAAATTTCGATTTGCCAAACAACCTGTTTGGATCCCTGAGTAACAGGAACCTAATAGGGAAGAAGACAATGCGGGTACTAGCTGGTCTGCCTGTGAACGGTGAACGGTTTGCGCCAAACAAGGCTTGGTGCGAATGGGCAAAGGCCAATGGCTGCCTTCCGACTGATGAGGATGACGATGATGCCAGTGGTGAGGGGGAGGGTGGGGTGCAGACTACGGTTGAGGCGGCTCTCCAAGATAGGAGTGATGAGCGCGACGCTGCTTTTACGTACAAGGTAGGTGACGCGGTTGTTTGTGAAGGCTTGACTAGCATCTAAACATGGAGTCGTTAGGCTGTGTCCGCCAGATTCCCTCGACAATGTTAGAGCGTAGTTTTGTGTCTTGATAGGTCGCCACGCAGTTTTTATGCCTCGATATTTGGCCGCAGAGTGTGTAATGAGGAGAATAGTATTGGTTTTCTATGCTCATCCTTCAAAAAGGCATCCCCAAGTATGCTTTGCAATTTTCGTTACTTTCAGACAATTAAATGCATTTTATTTCCTTTCTCCTGTTTCTCAATGCAGACAAGTGACGATGGAGAATGTGACGACGGTGGAGCTGTGTTCAACGAAAATGTTCTTTCTTATGCTAATGTTCGATACTCCGTGGATTCAGACAGTGAATCACGGTTATCGCTGAGCTACGGACGAGATGACGTAATGAGGAACTTCGAGGTCCAGCGCATTATTATTTCGCTTCCCACTGATGGTTCTACGGCCGGTGACCACTCGGTATTCTACTACTGTGAGCACATCGGTGATCAGTCCTGGCGGAGGGAACATGGCAGTTTCTACAGCAAGCTTCTTTCCGGCGATGTCTTGCATTCGATGCAAAGTCATCCTGAATCGGGACAGGCATCTAGTGTCTGTCCGTGGTACACCTTCTGCGAACAAAAGCGGTATTCCTTTGAATCGACCTCCACCTCCGTCTACGATATCTCCTTTTTATTTACTAGGAAGACTTTAACTAGGCCCTATTTGACCAACGACTTTTGTCCGTGGTCGTATTTCGATGGAGGAGGTACTTGGAACATCTTGGGTGGGCTATTTTGGGAGCAGCGACGTCGCAACTGGACTGCGAGCACATGTACAGAAGTCAACCTAGATGGCAATGACATGGCGCTCTTCAATACTAGTTTTTCAACGAAAGATAGTGATTCTGAGGAAGAATTTAAGGAGGAAGAGAGGAAGGAGGATGACTTTGCAGAGGAGCAGATGCAGGAGGATTGTGGCGTTGATTTGACCGATTCTGAAGAAACTGAAGAGGCAGTGTCAGCTACAAAAGAGTTATATGTGTGCGATGTAGAAGGAGCTGAAAGGGGTGAAGAATGCTTGCCAGGAGACGAAGGTGAAGAAGTGATGGAGTGTGATCTGGTCCATAATCGAGAAGAAACGTATTCATCCAGGTCATCAGGAACTTATGAAGGCGACGAAAATATTTGGTGCATTCCTTATGAAACATTCTTTGACATGGACACGATTACCAGTAGACTGCGGCCACGGTGGAGGTGGATCCTCCGTCAGACACGTTGGCCATTTCGATTTGCACCACAGCAGACTGTTGACCTGTCCATGCATGAGATTTCAATCCCGCCATGGCGGGCGAGTGCCGTACGTCTGCTATCGGATGTTCGAAATTTTTGTACAAGGAATCGCAAGACAAAGAATCTTATTCTTTTAGATCCCATGGCAAGTTTTGTGCATTTGTAATTAAGAACTAAGAGATATTTGTACGTTCTCGATGAATATCTGATAAATTGGATAATAGCACAGCGGTAGATATGCGTAGACGCACTACGAATTGAAACCATCGTGGCAAATCCACCTTTGATTAGCTTCCTAGTCTTTTGTGGTTCGTACCACAGACCAGCTAGTTAGAGCACTTGACTAGGAGCGCGTTGAGAAATGAAATTTACCGGCCATAAGCTAAGTAAACCAAAACTTCTGCATTGTGCCTTCACGGAGCAGTCAAAATGAATGTTGTGTCAACAAAGGGTTATTCTACTTAGGCCCTATCACCTCTCTCGCCACTGCTCAATCTGATGCAGCACTCTGTGCAACCGAAAGCCCACCTGAGAGGCATTCTGTGGATGACCGCAGT